>JAGKTI010034437.1:0-11459 GCA_018397915.1 Birgus latro | reverse complement strand
GTCGGAGTTAAACCATCAGGGGCCATAGCCAGCCGTCGGAGTTAAACCATCAGGGGCCATATCCACTGCTTAAACTCACTACATTATACCACCAGGCATTCATTATCTGCCTGTATGTCTATTCATGTATACTTGATGCTTTAATGCTGGAGAGGGTGGCAACAACCAAATTATTTCCATGTCACTGTGTCCCCTGCCATCAGGTTGCCCTCATCCCAGTTCACATGAGGTAAGAATAAGAACTTTTGATAAAGACCAAACATTCCTCCACCATGCAAGCCACTGTAACAGGGCAAGACATGGATGACTTTGAAGGCTTTAATCTGGATGAACAAGAAATCTCGAGGAATAAACTGAGTTGTTATGCAACAGTGAATGCTGAAGAGAAGGAAGGTGAAGGAGTAACCACGGAGGAAAATGAGTATGAAGAACTTAACAGGGAGGAAAATGAATGTAAGAACACTGTGGAAAATGAATGTATGAACAGTGAGGAACATGAATGTAAGAACAGTGAGGAAAATGAATGTGGGTTGACAAAATCTGAAAGAGAATGTGAAGGAATTAAAAGTAAGGGAACTGAATGGGAAAGGCTTAAAAGTAAGGGGAATGGATGTAATGGATTAATATGGGATGAAAATGAATACGAAGGATTTACCCCTGAAGAGCAAGAGTATTCAAGGAAGAAGAAGGAAGTATACTTGCGCATAAATCACAGGGAAGAGTTGCAGCAGAAAATCAGTAACAATGAAGAGACAAACCTCCAGAGACAAAATGAGCGCTCAATTCATAATCCTGGGAGTGAACACACGAACCTCCAATACGAACAGACTATACAACACACCAGAAAAGCACGTATCTCTCAATACCAGGCTCAGTTTCGGGCCAAGAAGAGGCTGGAGAATGTGCATGAGAAACTGACTATACAGGAAAGGCACCAGCTGTGGGAGATAAAGGACAATCACACCCAGAACTCATCCCACATCTTTGTCAGTGATCATAATCACTGGCTAAAGAGGTCACTGGCCTCCCCAGCACTCATTGGACACGCCGCTTTCTCCTGCTTCCCGGCTACCTTTGCCGAATACAGGTGAGACAGACAGGCAAACAGATACAGACGAAGTCTATACTATCATACATGACTCTATCCTGCATGTACACCACATTTCCCATATGCAAGTGAGAGACAGACAGACAGACAGAATTACATACACAAGTTAAAGCATAATCTGTCTAATCCTATATTATTAGACACAGCATTTTCATGCTGCTATGCCACATTTGTCTATATAAAGAGTGAGAGAGAGAGACAGAGGCAGACAGACAGACAGAAAGTCTGTGAAAACACTATGGTCCACATTCTAAGTGACTGGAGATTTCATAACACCTATGTGAATTTCAGGTGAGGATGCCCATCATCCACTCATTCAATATAGTGCTGGCTTTAGGTGACTACAGTGATTGACATGCCTCATGGTTTCCTGTAAACCATTTACAGCAATGGGTGGTAACCATATGGCCAAATAACTGGGTCATTTGGAGCCTATGGTGCCCTTGTTAACTGGGTTGAGGGAAGCAAAAATTGCATCCATCTGGGAACAAAACATTCACACCGTTCAACCACATCTCTTTGTGGTGAGATGCTGTCTGTTGCAGGGGAATATTGGTTCACTGCATGGGATAGTCATGCAGGGGCAATTGACTGCCTGTGTCTGATGGTTCTACTTGGCCAGGCAGACCAGGGTTGCTTTATTACTACTACATGTATAGTGCATAAATCCAAACCTGACAAATATCCCTAATCTCTATCTGTCTATTCCCAGATACCTCAATCCCGTAAGGGGTGGCCACAAACAAATCGCCTCCATGTTGCCCTGTCCAATGCCATTTCACTGCCCTGCTCCCAGCTCACACACCCCTCTCTCATATGCCTCTCCATTCCATCCCTCCATCCCATCCTTGGCCTCCCCCTCCCTCTCCCCCCCTCCATCTCACTCGCATACACTCTCCTCGTCAGCCTCTCGCTCTCCATCCTCTCCACATGGCCAAACCACCTCAGTATATTTCTCCTAACACTTTCTATCACATCCACATCCACACCACAATGCTCCCTCACTTCCTTATTTGTCAGTCTGTCTCTCCACGGAACTCCACATGCTCCTTTCAAATAACTCATTTCCACTGCTCTCTCTCTTGACTTGTGTCCTTCCAGCAAGGTCCAAGCTTCACTACCATACGTTGGAGTTGGTTTCACAGTACTGTTGTGCAGCAACTTTATTACAATACTTCCATGCTCACTTCCTTGTTCCTTATAAAAAAAACTAGCAACCTTTCTTCCCTGTTGTACCCTTTCAAGCACTTCATCTTCTAAACTTCCATCCATAATCATCACACTAGCCCAAGTACTTAAATGCACTCACATTTTCCATATCCTCCTCATCCAGCTTTACTGAACATTCAGTGACTTCATTTCTCTCGAAGACCATAACTTTACTCATCCCCATATTCACCTTTAGATTACGTTTCTTACATACTCTCCCAGACTCATTCACCAAGCCTTGCAGTTCTCCTTCGACTTCACTTGACAATACAGTATCATCTGCAGACAACAGTACGGGGAGTTTCCAAACACTGCCCTTTCTCATTAGGGCTGCTCCAACATCCACTGCCCTACCTTGTATTTCTTTTATAACCCCATCCATATACAGATTGAACAACCATGGGGACATGATACATCCCTGTTTCAATCCAACATTCAAACAGAAACATTCACTCAGTTCACTATCTACATGCACCGCAGCCTTAGCTCCCTCATACATGCTCTTCACAGGATTCAGCAACATCCCATTTACTCCATATATTCTTAATACTTTCCACATTCCTTTTCTATCCATTCTGTCATACACTTCCTCCAGATCCATGAAGGCCATATACAACTTCTTTCCCTTCTCTAGAAACTTTTCCACTAAACACCTAGGAATGAATATCTGATTACACAACTCTTCCCTTCCTAAAACCTCCTTGTTGTCCAACTAATTCCACTGTTATTTCCCTAACTGTCAATAAATATCCTACCATATACTTTTTCTGTTATACTAAGAAGACAAATCCCCCTATGATTATCACACACTTCTTTTCCCCTTTTTCAGGTCAATTTTAAACCATTAAACCTGGATATATACATTTGGTTGTATTCTGGCTATCTCTTGATGATATTTTGAACTGGAGGGGCTACAAATATTCCTAATTCAACCTCTTAAAAATAAATGACCATTCCTTTGTATTCTGGCTATCTCTTGATGATATTTTGAACTGGAGGGACTACATATATTTCTAATTCAACCTCTTAAAAATAAATGGCCATTCCTAAGTTTAATAAAATCATCAGTAACAGCAAGAATAACAAAAAAGGATGTCACTCAAATTTTAAAAAAAGGACTTTACATTGTCCTTAAAAAGTGCAGATAAAAATACTTTTGTTTCTCTCTGTCTTTTTTTTTTTTTCTTGACTCTAATGCACACTTGTTTTCATGTTTTTGCAAGTCTGAGCATAGGAGTGGTGAAGAAAGTAGGCTGGAGTATCTTTAGGTGCATCAGCTCTCTCTCTCTCTCTCTCTCTCCTTTTTTTTTTTGCTAAGTTCTATTGTATGTGGTGAGTTGTATTTCCATTGACATACCATGGAAGGGTTTACAGCGCTTCTTTGTAAGTGGTTTTCTTTTCATATTTCACATTAATATTGGATTGTTTACTATTTATGTCTATCTAATATTGACATAATGTGCAGCAGCAACAAAGAAGTTAGTAAGGTGTGAGGAGAGCAAGAAATCTGTGCAGAAGAATTGCAGTGAAGTCATTACAAACTTAACCCATACTTTAACCACTTCAGTTCCATTTTATATTTTTAATTTTATACTTTCTGTCCTCAAGGTTTGTATTCTCAGTGATTGAGGAAGCTACCTAACACCTCTCCCATAATGATATATTTTTTTATATGGCTGGTTAACTTCCTTTTGTACATTATTTATGCAGAGTGTAGCAATACTGGAATGATTTGTGTAACACAGAAGAGGACAGTAAGGTGTAAAAGCCAAAATAAAATGTTTAGGAGAAGGTGTTTGGGGGTTTCCTCAGCTGACATGAATACAGATCCAAGCTTTTCAATTCAGCTTAGGCTAGACTCAGTATTAGATAGCTAGGTTAGATGTTGCCTTAATAAATCACTTAAGAAAAGTTGTTAGGGAGCTTCTTCATCTGACAAGAATACATTCCCAACAGATTCAATTCAATGTGGGCTAGACTCAGAATTAGACAGGTTAGATGTAGCTTTAATAAACCACTTCAGAATTACGGAGCCTTCCATAGCTGAATGAATTACTGGAAGTAAGAAAACTTTAAGAAAAATTGTCAGCATGGTTAATGTCGTCATCTGTCAGGTTAAAATAAAGTGACTATACCTGTACAGTGATCTGGTGCAGCTGGAGGTAGCCGTCAACACAACCTTCTTCCTGGCATCAACGGAACTTCCCACCACCACCGTAGCGCTCTATGCCAACCTCCCTCCTGCCATCACAAACAGAATATCTATTGTACAAATGCAGAAGCTGTTGTCCAAGAGTCCCCTGTACTACTTTGATCCTGAGAAGAAGACCTGGCAAAGAACTGCTGAGATGCAGGTAGCAAGTAAGTACAGTACTGTATGGTTTTGAGGTGTTTAATAATCAGATTCTTCCCATATAGTATTAGTCATACGGGCCTCCCTCCTGCCATCACAAACAGAATATCTACTGAACAGATTCAGAACTGTTGACCATGAGTTTCCCATCAATCCTCGACATAACACTTAGCAAAGAACAACAAAAATGCAGGAAAACAGTCAGTATACTTTAACCATTTTGCTGTGTAATACTTCTCTTCTGCCACCATGAACTACACCTCCCCCATGTTATGCTCTGCAGGCCTTGAGTCACAGATGCACCACCTGGTCCAGTGGCTGGGAGTGTTGGACTTACGGCGGGCATGGGCAATGGTCGGGCCAAACACACCGGTTCGAGTCCAGGACGTGCGGGTCCAGTGCATCAAGAGCATACTGTACGAGGGTACTGCCTTGTCCCTGGACGAGCTGGCTGGGGAAGTGAGTGATGGTGTGTTTGTGCCCATGTGTCTGGAACTGAGCCGACTCATACACTTCACCCTCAACAACTCCAAAGTTTTCCGCAAGAGCCGTGACCAGAGTGAGTTTTATTTTATATCTGCACAGTTAGTCCTGGTGGTAGAGCTCTTAGACTGAAAAGGACTGACTTACATGCTTGTGTTCTAAAGTAGCTCCCCTCCCCCTTTTTAAAATTTTTATTTACAGGTATTTATTTATTTTTAATAACATTTCCAGAGGCATAGGTTGATCTACCATTGAATGTTGTGACTACAGTTGCCTAGCCTGAGGCCCCTACACTCCAGTGGAGGTAACTTGGGATTGACTAATACCAGTTGTATGTTTATGCTCATGTGCCTGACTCATACACTTCATCCTCAGCAACTCCAAAATTTCTATAAGTCGTTACTAGATTGTCTCATTTCCTTGTACAGTACAGCAGACCCTTGTTATACGATGAACTGGCTAGCAATGAATTGCGTATATAAACCCTTAGTGGTCAGTATGTGATTTTTTTTTATTTTTGCTTATGTAACTGCCAGCCCACCAGTCTACAGTCATTTGTTTGTTCCAAGATGACTTTTGAACATATCTGGTGTGTTAGTGTCAGTGATGAAATAAGCGGCAAGTGGCATGCAGTGAAGTGAAATTACTTCCAAATTAGGTAAGTTGGAAATTAATTTCAGACTTGTTTTGATGGTAAGCAGCAAATGAAGAGCAGTGAGGTGAAATAACTGCCAGTTGAGGTGAGTCAAAAATTTGTTTTATTTTATTTTATTGGGTGAGTGACCCATGGCCAAAAATGTATCCCCAAAGAAACCATGTTATAACTTCCTCGATATACAGTAAATCTTTATGCAATGGATTTTTCAAAGGCATCCTCACTGTAAAACGAGGGTGTGCTGTATGTAGTCAGTCCTCAGTGCAATCCTTGAACCCAGATGATGTCATTTTTAGTTCATTTATGCTGATAACAGGGTATTTCATTCAGCTTTGGACAGACTTTCCAAACAACTCCAAAATCATCTGCAAGAGCAGTGGCCAAAATTGAGTCTTATTTCACATGTATTCACCCTGTACTCACATGCTGATGTTTCTATTATTGTTGATGTGACCCCAGGTTCATCTGGACAACTCAGTGGACTGTAAGCTGAAGTTGCCATTCTTCTGTAGTCCACCATCCTCATTTGGGGGGATAAGGAAGGATTTGGAGGACATTTATATAACCAGATAGAGGATCCACCCAGTTATATCAGTGTCACCACATGAAGGCACTCTCTCTCTCTCTCTCTCTCTCTCTCTCTCTCTCTCTCTCTCTCTCTATCAGTGCCACACCTTCACATAGTCTGTTTTAACAATCATATTATTGTTCATGGCCATCTGTGCATGCCTTACACCAGTCCCCTTTCAGTTTCAGATATGGAGACTTGTGCTAACACTTGGCACGCAGCTCCTTCTAAAAGAAAACGAAGTGCAGGCTCCAGTCGGAAAATAGCAGCAATGAATTCGAGTAAAATTCCATCACAGGGCAAGATCCCACAGTTCATGTTAACATATCCCAAAGGACATAAAAAAACTCACTTAAATACTGCTGAGGCCAGTGATACACAGGGTGGCATTGTTTGTTTACATATCACTAACAGGAGTATTGATGCTGAACCTATGAGTAATAACGAAGACATCACCCTATCTGTACAGGATATGGACCTGTGTGATGTATTTGATTCAGGCTGGATCAGTGTTGGAAGTGGTCACAAGAGAGAAGAGGGAAATGATTCATCATTTTCCTTCTTACTTAAAGGAAAGCCATTGAATGAGAAAATTGTTGTTGGAAATCTGCCCACTTCTTCTGACAATGTAAGCACCTCCTTAAGTCTCTATAAGGTGGACTCTGCCTCATTCTCAAATGCCATCACTGGAAAGGTGGACGGAACTGTTGGAGATGTGGGTGGAACTGTTGGAAATGTGGGTAAAACTGTTGGAAATGTGGGTGAAACTGTTGGATATGTGGGTGAAACTACTGGAAAGGAAGGTGGAACTGTTGGAAAGGTGGATGGAACTGTTGGAAAGGTGGATGAAACTGTTGGAAAGGTGGATGGAACTGTTGGAAATGTGAGTGGAACTACTGGAAAGGTAGGTGGAACTTTTCAAAATGGGGGTGGAACTGTTGAAAAGGTGGGTGGATCTGAGGAAAATACAGGTGAATGTGTTGGAAATACAGATGGAACTGTGAGAAATATGGGTGGAGCTGTTGGATATGTGGGCAGAACTGCCTCAGCCTCAATGAGGACTAGTGCTGGAAGTGAGGGTGGCAATGTTGTCACTGTTTCTCATGAGCGTCCAGGAACTTCAAAACATTTGCCTGGATCTGTTAGTATTCCTGTTATCTCTCAGGAACAGGCTGGAATCTCTAAACAGTTGCCTGGATCTCTCACTGTTTCTCTTATTTCTCACGAACCAACTGGAATCTCTAAACAACTGCATGGATCTGGCAGTAGTGATTGTTTAGTAAAAGTGCATCATGTACCTGTATTGTCACCAAGAAAAGCTTGGAAAATGGCCAGAAATTACGATCACAGTTACAGTGCACTGCCATCCAAGACTGCTTCTGGTATTATAAAGTCTAAAGGCCATGAAGTAAGCAACATAAGTTCATATAAAAGAAGTGTGGGTTCTTTATCCCTGAATGTTCCTCCATTGATCACACTAGAATCACCAACCAAGAATCAACTTACTATGAAGAATCAATCCACTGTCTTTCTACCCCTTAATCAACCTCCAATGGAAAACACAGACTCACAAACCAAGAATCAGGCGACTGGTTGTCCTCTGTTGGGTGGGAACACTTCAACTGTTATTTCTCACACCAACACTCGGCCAGACAAAGCTAACACCTTTATTATTGCATCACCGGCATTATACACCAGACCCGCTACAGGAACAACAAGCAATAAGTTGTTTTGTGTTAAAGATAAGTTGGAAAGTGCTAAAGGTAATCTGGAAAATGCTCAAGATACTTCAGGAAGCATTAGCGGTCTGAATGATAACTATTCATCAATGACAGATGATTTAGATTTAGAAGTAGATAATGCTGAAGAGAGTGAAACTGAATCTGGATGCCACATTACAAAGACTGACAAAGGGTTCTCGTGTAAAACCCATGATAATGATAGTTCAGCAATGAAGAACAGTGCAGAAGGGGGAAGTGGGGACAATGTGAATAAAATTTATATTAATAGTGTTGAAATTACTAAACTGTACAAAACACATGAGAAAACAGAACCATTATGCAAGTCGTTAGCAGCAGGGAAGTATAAGCCAATGATTTCAGTTTGCAGTGGTGATATACAAAGTACAGAGCGACCTCTTAGGTCAAGTAGTGAAACCCCACAGAAGCAGTCAGCCTCCCCCAGTGGCGATTTTGTTCCCAGGATAAGGGTCAAGACTATATCTGAACTGACTCAAAAGAGTTTGGAAGCAGAGACACATGAGACAGGACAGTCTTTTCATCAGATGTTCATTTCAGATAAGAGTAGTTCTTCGCTTTCAAAAACTATTACAGGTACATCAGTAGATATCGATACTGACAACACAAAGGAGAAAGCTGATGAAATGTTCAATAATGAGTGGAGATGTCAAAACACAAAGGAAAAACCTGATGAAATGCCTGGTATGGAGTGGAGGATGCAAACCAGCAGTACAGTATCCTCCTCCTCACATATGGCTGATGAAAGAGCTGCAACTGCAATGGCTGGCACTAACCTACCAGCCCCTACATTACCAACCACTTGCATTGATCTGACAAAGCCAGCTATTAGTTCTGGCTTATTTACCACCTGCATTGATCTGACAAAGACAGCTATAAGTTCTGGCTTATTTACTTCCTCACAGCATCAAAGAAAATACAGGTCCAGTAAAGTGCAGCTTGTGTGCAGAAATAAAAAGAACATTAATAGTAAGACAAATCCCCCTGTCTCTGCTGTGAATATCAAAGAGGAGTTCCCCCACATTGTAGTGACAGTTGGACTGGTGGGTGATGAAGATAATGCAAATGACATCATAATGACAACTTCACCTCCAGTGATTCCTGAACTAAGTAGCATACATTCAAGAACCTGTCACAGCAGCAATATTGAAGCCAGCGTGAAATACAGACAAAAAGGAGATATCCTGCCGACAAGCCAAAACAACTGTGATACTCTCCACCCTGCAGTGGTTGTATCTCAGTCCAGTAATATGTGTGAGAGGAAGGCTGTTGCACCTGGCTCCATAATCCCAGTTCAACCGATGTTTACTGGTAAGACTGGCAAGTTGGTTACATCAAACAGCAGAGCATGGGACAACAGTGCCACTCAAAATATAAATCTTGGTCATCAGCAAGGAAGCCAGAGGATAGTTACAGAGAGATATCTTGGCTTACTGCAAGAAAGGGGAAATGGACTGATAAATGGTGCTGGAAATAACCGTTCAAAAAAGTGGCCTAATTTATCTTGGCCACCAGAAGTAGGACAGAGAATACACACAGAAAGTGTTGAATATGTAGTTCAACCCCCCAACGCAGTTCCCTCTGATACAACCCACGACACCAGTGGGTTGATATTAGAAAATGAGAAAGATGACGGAAATTTGATTATAAGTGATGTCAGAAGCCTGGCAAGAGCTCCCAAGACAAGCAAGGCAGGTGGCCATGTGGTAAAGGTTAGAACTACAACCACCACCTCTATCCTGCCAGGCTCAGAATTATTCCTAGATTCACCTGGAACCCCACTCGACGGTAGGAAATTGATGGTACTTGGGCGAGTTGGGCTTTTGGTCCCCACTGTAACTGCTGATGAACTTTCAACAACACCATATGGATTTTCTACAACACCTCATGGATTTTCTGCTGCACCTCATGGACCTTCAGCACCTCATGGAGTTTGTACTACACCTCATGGAGTTTGTACAATATCAGGCGTTTGTACAAATGCCAGCACACGTGTATATGCAAGCCAGACTACAGCTTCAAACATCTCACCACTTTCAGCCATACCCACACCTACTAGTTTGGCTTCTGTTGTATTTGTACCACCAGCTTCAAGCACATCTACACTTTCTGGTGTACAAACAATTGCAGTGGCACCAGCAAGTACACCTACATTTGGAACACCTACGCCTTCAGGTGCACAGACAATCACAGTGCTGCCAGCAAGTTCAGGGTTGCCACAAATTGCTATGCCAGCTCCTTCAAGTTTGCATACTGGATCAAGCATTATGCCACATACAGTTATTCCAGTGGTTGCAAGGACACCTACACTGCCATATATGCATGCAACTTCAGACACATCAACAGTCCCACATGTGCTTGCAACTTCAGACACATCAACAGTCCCACATGTGCTTGCAACTTCCGGCACATCAGCAGTCCCACATGTGCTTGCAACTTCAGGCACATCAACAGTCCCACATGTGCTGGCAACTTCAGACACAACAGTCCAACATGTGCTTGCAACTTCAGGCACACCAACAGTCCCACATGTGCTGGCAACTTCAGGCACATCAGCAATCTCACATATGCCTGCAACTTCAGGCACATCAACAGTCCCACAAGTGCTTGCAACTTCAGGCACATCAGCAGTCTCACATATGCTTGCAACTTCAGACACAACAACAGTCCCACATATGCTTGCAACTTCGGGCACAACAGTCCCACATGTGCTTGCAACTTCAGAAACATCAACAGTCCCAAATATGTTCACAACTTCAGGACTGCCAACAGTTCCACATAATCTTCCAGTGCCAGGATTACCAACAGTTCCACATAATCTTCCAGTGCCAGGATTACCAACAGTTCCACATAATCTTCCTGTGCCAGGATTACCAACAGTTCCAAATAATCTTACAGTGCAAGGATTACCAACAGTTCCACATAATCTTACAGTGCCAGGATTACCATCAGTCCAACATATGCTCACAGCTAAGGGATTACCAACAACTTCAAGGTTACCAGCCATACCAGAGAGTTTCACAGCTCCAGGATTATCAACACCACAATCAACGACAGTTTCAGATAATCTCATGACTTTGCATCGTCAAGCAGCAGCAGGTAATCCCACAACACCAGGATTACCAACAGTGGCAGATAATCCCACAACACCAGGATTACCAACAGTGGCAGGTAGTCTTGCAGCACCAAGATTACCACCAGTAGCAGGTAATCTCACAACACCAGGATTACCAGCAGTGGTAGGTAATCCCACAACACCAGGATTACCAACAGTGGCATGTAATCCCACAACACCAGGATTACCAACAGTGGCAGGTAATCCCACA
>JAGKTI010034434.1:0-11459 GCA_018397915.1 Birgus latro | reverse complement strand
GGCAGGGAAATTGAGCGTTTTTATCTCGCTTGCGGTCGAGGAAGAGTATTCTATCTTTGTCATCCATTTACTCCAAAATTATTGAACGTATTGATTTCCTGTAAGAACCATGATAAAGATCAGGTAATTCTACGTATGTACGGGACATAGCTATGTAATTTCTCAAATGAAAAGTTGTTACGTAGGTGGTTATTGTGCGCGCATGACGAAAGTGCACGTCAGCCTTGAGTACCCTGTAGTTTTTTGTGATTTACTCGAAAACTGTGAGGTGTATCCAAATTTTGAAGAGCCCCTGAGAAAGCTCATGAAGTTCTACATAAGATTATGTAATAAAAACATAATGTGTGCAAGTAAACTTCTGCAGTACAGTATGCGCGGAAAGTGTTGGCGCCATCTTAAAAAAAAGAAAACATTCTTGTGGTTAGCAAGGAGAAACAAATAAATTAACACTCACCATTGAATTTAGTATGTACTGGCATTCCCCTTCATCTTTATTACCTTCTTAAGGCGTCTGGGGAGACTGATGGCATAGTTTTGCAGAACAGACGGACTAAAACTGCTCCATAACTGCTTGACTGCAGCCTCAAGTTTAGGCAAAGATGATGTGTCCATACTACGCAGCTGCCGCTTCATGTGTGCCCATAAATTCTCAATGGGATTGATATCTGGGCTGTTTCCGGGCCAATCTCGAATAAAGGGAACCTCACAGTCTGTTAGCCACTGTTTCACTGACTTTGCAACATGTGCAGGGGCAGAATGTTGCATAAATACTCTTGCCTTGGTTTTATCAAAAGAGTCACTTAAAACATCACATAAGAGCTCCAAATAATTGTTCTGGTTGACTTTTTCATTTGCAGGTAGAATTACCAACTCACCAACACCATAATATGTAAAGCAGCCCCAAGCCAAGAGTGAGGCTGGGTATTTAACAAACTTGGAAGTGTACTTAGGATCCAAGGGGTCACTGCCTGGTTTGCGGTACACTCGTGATGAAGGGGTACCAGTGATAGTAAATGTTGACTCATCACTCCAAAGCACAGTTTTCCATTGCTCCTCACTCCAGGCAAGATATTTCTTTAAAAAATTTACTCTCTTCTTCTTCTGAAGTGCAATTAGCAGTGGTTTGTTACGAGCACAAAAACTCCTGTAGCCCAGATCGTCATGCAACAATTGCTGCACACTTCTGATGGACACATCTGCCAGCAACTGTGGGTTCTTTTCTTTTAAATCCTGTGCTGTTAGCCTTGGATCCTTGCTAACTTGCCTTGAGATCAGCTGACGGGTCTTGAAGGTTGTCTTATGAGGTCTCCCAGGCTTGGGAAGTGGAGTGGGAGGAATAGCTTCCCCACTCTCCTTGAACCGCTTCACCAGTCTCTGCACTGTCCTCAGTCTAACACCTGTTTGATTTGCAATAAATGGGAGTTTGTGGCCAGCTTTGTATAAAGTAATCACTTCCACACGTTTGTCCTTGCTTGTGGTTACTTTATGCATGATGAGAATGTGGTAGGTAACCAAATAACTGTGTTATTTTAGTCAAAACATGCCCTCATGTTGCATCACACACAGAGACAATCCTCCTCCTGTGGCTGCCGAAACATTACTGAGCCTGCTCCTGTGGTGCCAAACCTATCAAGCAGGGTTGCCAGCTCCCGTTGAAAAAGCGTCAGCTCATTTCGCATCACAGGGGAGGGTAGTATTGACCCTACTTCACTTAACGTGAAAAAAAATGATGTCGGCCCTTTAGCGTCAATACTTTCCGCGCTTACTGTATACCTTCCTGAACAAAAATCAATTTTTTAACAAAATGGTTTTTAGTCTTTTGCTATTTTTTTGAATACTACAAATCGCATCACAACTGGACACACCTCATTAGAAAGCCAATGAAATACTCTGTCAAAACTTATAATAACATTGTTCTGTATGATGAAAAACATTCGATTAACAATGTTGGGAAGTGAGATGAACGTTCGAAAATGTTTATTCACGGCAGCCCAATGTACTTTTATCCGTTTTTTTTGGGGGGGGTGGGGGGGCTTATCAGCTAGAACAAACATTGGCAAATAAGATGATGTGGGTTTCAGGGCAATATTTAGAGGTTTGGGTGGCAAAAATAAGGTAAGAATGCATGTAATTTGCGTCGCTGGCGTGGTCGAGTAAAATCGTGAGCCGTGAAACTTAATAAACTTATGCGTGCGCGAAAGAGTTATTGTATATGCTGTGAAATAAGTCGTTGGAAGTATTGACAATACATACTAAATTAGGTTTGTCTGGGTGAATATAAATATCTCTCAGGCATCTCCCCAAATTTTTTATATACAGTATATTTATATCTTGAAAGTCCGGGCTAATTAAAAACAACAGAGGAGCACCCAACTGATGGCCCGCGGCTCAAGCCATTGCCACCGAGGGTCACGAAAGTGACGACCCGCGGTTAAGTGGTTAATGATGAATTTTATTGTGCTGAGGCCTTCCTTAAATTTTAATGTGTTATTCAATAAATTATTTATAGTGGCATTTGAGAAAAGTTAAGAGGCAAACGAGAAATTGCCATGAGTTGGAAGGAACTGGTGGAGTGACACAGGATGGTGGCCATGATACTTTTTATGAAAGAAAATATCTTCGTGTGTGTTATATAAACTTTGCTAAAATTATACTACTGTGTTGTGCAGTAGACTGCTTGTAGTTTTAGGTGAGAGAATAGCTTGGATAGTTTTATGTGAGAGATTAACTTGGACTAAGAGGAAAATTTGAGTGGGTATTGCCGCTAGTCAGAATGAACGCAGCTATTTACATGTAAACATATATCGTGAGTTAGGCGATAATCTAGTTTAGCCTGTTACGGCCAGAATAAAACAAACGCTAAACTTGGGTACCCACTGTATTATGTAGGTTTGACTGTGGGGCAGTGATATACTGTATTAGAATTTCAAACTGTCTGTTTTGTCTTCTGAATTAGCATGTGTTACATATTACTCTGAGCGTCTTTTATATTTGAATTTGTTACATATTACTCCACGCATTATATCCACCATATTATATTTCCATGGAAGCAAGCAAGAATGGGCTAGTATTGGAAGCCTTTGAGATTTTTATTTCATGTGGTGTTTCTGTTGATTTTTAAATGATGGGAGTGTGTTATATATACAAACAGGATGACACTAAGAAAATGCTTTGGTATTAACCCTTCCATTGCTGCCAGCGTCGAACCACTTTTTCTGTAGCTTGGCTGCCGGTGTCAGTGCAGCGTGACTTGCAGAAAACTGTGCAAATTCTTGGAATGGGAACAGATGTCTGCGAGATGTTGACACAGACCTACTCTAGCCTCCAAACGACTCAAACAGTCTGTACCTCTCGCAAGTCAGTCTTGAGTAGATTTCAGTCTTTTGCTTCCATCAAATGTAGCGTAAGTAAGAATAAGAAAGTCAAGAGAAGAAAGTGCTGTACCCATTATCTTTCTTCCCTTTCTCCTTCTCCTCTCTTTCCCAAACCACCCCCCCCCCCAAAAAAAAAAAAAACAGGAATAAACATTAATACAAAAAAGATGGAAGACATTCATAATTATGGTATTTTTAAAAGTACAGTGGGCTCACACAGTATGCGAGTGGATGGGTGGTCCAAGACCTTCCACACTGTGATTTCGCATACTGTGAATACTTAATCTTATGGGAAAAATAACATGTGGGTGGGACCCCCTCAAACCTTGATATTTTTTTTTTTTACCTGAGAGACATGATAAAGAGAAAATTTTTAAAGACATATACTACAGACATAGTTAAAATAACAAAAATATGGTTAGTCACTGTAAAAACAGTAGACAATAGGCCTGCTGGACAAAGCAGGGGTCCCGAGGCACGGCAGCACATTTAGAGTGCCCCCGCCGCACCAACACTTTCCTCCTCGTAACTAGACTCCTCTTGAGCACCTTCCTCACGAGACTCTAACTCATTCACTTTGGCCAAAAAACCCACTTAGTCCAATGTTGACACAACTGACGTTGTATCGTATGCTGTGCAGTAGAATGCTCGGGAAGTTCTGTGCATCTACGTCACGACTGACATCACGGGAGCATCGTGTGGGGGGTGGGGGTCATGTAGTCTGGGAAAATAGCAGTTTCAGGCCACTCCTTGCCTCTGCCTCGTGTATTGTGGGCTAAACTTGTGCATTCGAAGTTTTATGGTTATGATTTTGGTCACCCGTATGCAATGCGATTCGCTCATTGTGATCACGTGAACTGTGTGAGTCCACTGAAGCGTACATAGTATACTATATACTGAATTTGTTCATTTACATATTTCTTGTTTTGCACAAATATTTTAGCAATGTATGAGGTATTCTCTTGGTGAATACTTTGTAAAGATGTATAGCCTTCCCTTCATACTAATTCCCACGCTCAAGATGCAAATTTCGGGTTGTATCGGATCTTGGTTGAGATGGTTTAGCCTATACACTTAGACAGCAGACTGAGAGTAGCATCCTTGATTTCTCTTTCCACACAGATTAGATCACCCATGATAAAAAAAATATATGTACATACAGGAATCAACTTTATAAACATAAAAAGAGGGAAAACATTCATAATTATATTTTTATATATAAGTACACATATCATTTACTGAATCTGTTTTTATTTTACATATTTCTTGCTTTATCAAGCATTTCAGCAACATATGAGGTGTTCTTGGGGTGAATATATGGATGTAAAACCATCCTTGGCAGGGGACAGAGTGACATGGAGGCGATTTGTTTGTGGCCACCCCGTTCGGGATTGAGGCGTCTGGCAATAGAGAGAGAGATAGAAAACCATCCTTTCCCTTTACTCAAATGGGCTGGTTGACAGTCGTGTACAAGTTACATGAAGTAATAAAATGGTCACTGGTAGTCATCGGAATATTATTTTTTCTCTCCGAGTAAATATTTATGAAAAAAATAGCCAATCAAAGTTGGAGATTATCATACCTTGCGCGAAACATGCACCCTCATTGTGACGTCACAAACCCTACCAAAAAAAAAAAACAGCTGGTCGCCAATCACAACAGTGTCTGGGAATCATCATACTTTAGTATCGGTAAGATTTCTGTGATATTCAGCTGTTACTATCATACTAGGTTTGTAACACTTAGTGTGATAGCCCTCTTAAAGATGAAGTATGCAATGTTTGTGCTTTATTGAAGAGTTTTGTTGGTTTTAGAGAGACTCGTAGTGATGGCGAACCTTGCGACAACCAGGGGATACCTGTAGGATAACTTGGTAGCACAAAGATTAGATTTGATAAAGTTGTAATGAAGTGATTAATAAACTGCATCAGGATAAGTATTGCTAGGTCCTGACCCTAGGGACATATAGCCCTGAAGTTGGGCATTGATACATAGGGAAATGCCACAAAGACCAAAATATTTCAGTGTTTTCCCTCCAAGATATGCCTGACTGTCGACAACCAGACCTTTGTGGAGTATTTGTTTATCTTGATGATGTTTGAACATCTTTTTAGTAACAGCTAGTCTGATCTGGAGAATAAGATAAGCACATCGTTACCAGTGGCTTAAGCCAAAGTTAGGGTTGGTTTTGCTTGACAGGTGACTTGGGTTATGTTAAGCTGTATATGGTAGGCTGTTATAGTTTTTATTGCCATATAAGTTCATACACATGTAAGTATTGGAAATCCAGTAAAAAAAATTGTTTAATTGAATATTAATAAAATTTCAGGATTCAGGGCAAAAATTTGCTAAAGTTAGCTGAAGTGTTTCACCTCTAGCTCGACAACTTGCCTTGACAGACATCTGTTTGTGTAAATATTGATTTACAATGCAAATACATGTACGTAGGTTGTAAATCAGTATTTATGCAAATTGGAAGTCTGTCAATGCCTGTTGACAATCTCAAGGGTGTCTCTGCTAATTTTAGCATGTTTTAGCTCTGAAACCTGATTTTTAAAATTAACAGTCTTATTAAGCACAAATTTTTGACTGGATTTCAGATAATTAGGTGTGCATGAACCTAATGGTGATAAAAATTGTAATATTTCCCCCCGATTCGATATTTCTTTGCACTGCTGCAAAACAGTCGGAGTTGCCGGTTGTGATGGGGTACTCCTGATGCACTGCTTGCCACCACAACTTCCTGGTTATTATCTCTTGGAACAGTGATGACTCTTTTTTCTGGTGTGATTCTACTTGTGTTCTTGCACAGGAACAAAATACCAATGGTGGTTATTTACTGACTTGGCCATGACAAAGCTAAGCTTGTATAATCAGCAGTACCACAATCGCTCAGCTGGGGATCACAGTCTTGTCTGCAGACATGGTGGCCTGTGACGTCACGCCACTCGGGGCTCAACTGCCATTAACCACTTTTTGTGCAACTTTGATGGCTTGTATCTCCAAGTTTTTACTTTGGTTTGTCAAGTTAACTATTTAATAAGATAATTCAACACATTCATCAGCCATGTAAATTGTTTACTTAAAAAAAAAAATGACCGTCAACAAGTCCATTCCTTCATGCGAGGTGCTAATTATGAATCATATTGAATTTTAGTTGCTGCACTTTGGCCTGAAAGCAGGGAGGTGAGCATGGAAGTGAAAAAGTTGTTACATGACAGTATTGTGATACCAACTGTGACATAATGTAATGAAGGAAAATTATTGTAATGTTCCCTTATTCAGATAATTATTTTTATTGAAAGTAACAGCTTTCTGAGACAAAGCGGCCGCATTACGCCATGTTCATCCGCATTAAGTAGTCACCTGTGTATATAGTATCGTACATTTAAAAAAAGTGATTTTAGATTTTTACTCAACTGCGATGCTTAAACTCCACTTAATTCTAAATTGAGTAGTAATACATGTGCCACCTTAAATATACAGGAGTAATACTTATTCTATCTTAATATTAATGCAACTTAATTCTAAATACTCTTACATCCTACCTAAATTACATTCTAAGCATTATGTCCATCCTGTGAACATCTCAGGATAGTACCAAATGACCACATGTCCAGCCTGAATATGTGTCTCATGTCTACAAGAACTTCATCCACCCACTTGGCCAGAACAGTGATTAATTTATTCAGTTTCATTTCAGTTATTACATTGGTCGGCAGCGGTGTGGGATGTGAGGGAAGGGCCATTAGGGCCATATGTCGTGTTGACAGCCTTACATCCCGGTGGTGGCCTCCAATGCTACGCTACCATGTGGGAGAGCGAAACTGACCAAATTAATCACCAGGGGGAGAAAAGAGTGATGTAATGGGGTGTATAAAAGCCCGCGTTGCCCAGAGGCGAAGTGGGGGATCCTCTCTTTGGCTCAGTGGTTAACGTGCGCGCGATTCAAGCGCTGGGGCCTGAGTTCGAATCTCGGCCAGAACAGTGATTAATTTATTCTGTTTCATTTCAGTTATTACAATATGGAAGTGAAGCTTGGACCCTGTTGGAAGGACAGAAGTCAAGAGTGCGAGCAGTGGAAATGAGTTATTTGAGAGGAGCGTGTGGAGTCACATGGAGAGAGAGACTAACAAATGAGGAAATGAAGGAGCGGTGGTGTGGTTGAGGACATGATGGGAAGCGTTAGGAGAAGCACGTTAAGGTGGTTTGGGCATGTGGAGAGTGAAAGACTGACGAGGAGAGTGTATGCGAGTGAGGTGGAGGGGGCGAGAGGGAGGGGGAGGCCGAGGATGAGATGGAGGGATGGAGTGGAGAGGTATATGAGAGAGGGGGGTGTGAGTTGGGAGCATGGTAGTGAAATGGCAGGGGACAGAGTGACATGGAGGCGATTTGTTTGTGGCCACCCCGTGCGGGATTGAGGCGTCAGGCAATAGATAGATAGATAGATGTTTGGGTAGGGGAGGTGGTGGCTCGATCGGTAGAGAGGTGGGCTGCAGTCCGACAGACCCAGGTTCAAATCCACGCTGTGGCAGGGAACAGTTTAACGATTTGATTTTCGTCAAATTAGGCTTTACTGATCTACCAGAAGACCTTCTGACATGTCGTAAAACAGTATTGTGATACCAACTCTGACATATGGAAGTGAAGCTTGGACCCTGTTGGAAGGACAAGTCAAGAGTGAGAGCAGTGGAAATGAGTTATTTGAGAGGAGCATGTGGAGTCACATGGAGAGACAGACTAACAAATGAGGAAGTGAAGGAGCATTGTGGTGTGGTTGAGGACGTGATGGGAAGCGTTAGGAGAAACGTTAAGGTGGTTTGGGCATGTGGAGAGGATGGAGAGTGAAAGATTGATGAGGAGAGTGTATGTGAGTGAGGTGGAGGGGGCGAGAGGGAGGGGGAGGCCGAGGATAAATGAGGAAGTGAAGGAGCATTGTGGTGTGGTTGAGGACGTGATGGGAAGCGTTAGGAGAAACACGTTAAGGTGATTTGGGCATGTGGAGAGGATGGAGAGTGAAAGATTGATGAGGAGAGTGTATGTGAGTGAGGTGGAAGGGGCGAGAGGGAGGGGGAGGCCGAGGATGAGATGGAGGGATGGAGTGGAGAGGTATATGAGAGAGGGGGGTGTGAGTTGAGAGCGTGGTAGTGAAATGGCAGGGGACAGAGTGACATGGAGGCGATTTGTTTGTGGCCACCCCGTTCGGGATTGAGGCGTCTGGCAATAGATAGATAGATAGACTTTGGCCTATTCATACAAAGGAGGACACTTATCTGGTTAGAGTAAAAAAAAACATCACCTCTTGCCTCTCTTTGGACACAAACTAAACTGCCCAGACCACAGAAATAACTTGATACTTGCATAAACACAGTATACATCAAAAAGTGAAAAAAATAAATATATATATTTTTTAATGAAACCTATCATATTATGTACTGATTTTGTTCATAAGACACATATCTATCATTTCAAACCATTTCAGCACCATTGAAATCTTTTATGGGGTGGGAAAAAAAAAACAATCTTTGTCACTGATATCAGAAGCTCAAAATTGCACTGCCAGGTCGTCTGACATTCCTCTATAACCCTTCTGTGACTTGCCGGCATTGAATGACGTTTAGTCGATACATGGCCACAGGTGTCGTTTGAGCACGGCCTATAAAAAACAGCACCTCCCTCCCTGCCCCTACCCCCACCCAGCGCCACCCTCTCCGGCCCCGTAGGCCACTCCCCAGCCAAGAGATATACAGCTTTACCCTTTTTCCTTACCCAAGCAGAAAATATCATACTTTCCCACACTCACGACACACAGACAGCAACATATATTGCGAAAATAACAAAGTAAAATGATAGGGAAACGTGAATGTGTTGTTACGGGAAAAATACATTTTTCCCCATCTGTATATGTATTTATTTCTGCTTGTCTCTCTATTCCTAATAATTTGACGTTCATAGTTTTGAACCTGCATTACGATTCTATATAAGTACATCCCCCTAATGCGCGAGTTCCTAGCACGCAAAATGCCTAGAGTGCGAGGACCTGTTTTTTAATATTTTTTATTATGTTACTAATCAGAGTACGCGAGTCAACCCACACAACTTGAGGCACTGGGAGAAAAACCGGTGTTTTCCGGTGTGAACCCCGAGTTCGGTACCTGCCTCTCCACTACGCGCCACCCTCATCACCCGTTTCTGCAATAAAGTTTGGATTCACATGAATGATGGTTATTTCACAAATGCCTTATACTACAAAACCAGTGGAGGTGGAGGGGACGGCATTGGGCAAGGGGAGGTGGTGAGGGGAGGATCCTCCATCTCCTCCTCGCTACTGCTCACATTTTTGATAATTTCCTTCACCTCTTCTTGTTTGTCTGCTTCATTCCTCATCTTGTTATGGAAATTATGTCCATAACAAGATGAGGAATGAATCAGATAATCAAGAAGAAGTGAAGGAAATTGCCAAAAATGTGAGCAGTAGCAAGGCGAAGATGGAGGATCCTCCCCTCACCACTTCCCCTGGCTCGCCTGCTGCTGTCCCCTCCACCTCCACTGCCCCACCTGACTTACCAGCCGCCTCCCCCTCCTCCTCCACGTCTAAATGGTGTCATTTTCGGGCACCAAGTAGACGTTATTGGCTAGGTCCTAATGTACTGTACTGTATGTCTTAGATATTTTCCCTCAGACGGGTCAAAAAGGTCACTGATAGAGGGGGGTGCCGCCCATGTGTTAATTTTCCCATTAGTTTATGTCCTCATATAGGCGCGTACTAGGGGAATGTACTGTACTGTATTGCAAAAATAACAAAGTAAAATGATAGAGAATTGTAAATGTGTTATTATGGGAAAATTACATTTTTTCCTGTCTATATCGTTTTCGTTTTCGTTTGTGAAGGCTCCAACATGCTTGCATGTGTCGGCCTTGGTCACCTAATGGCGGCTCTCCACGCTGCTCGATCTCTGGCATATTTTATTTCTGCTTTGTCTCTCTGTTCCAAATAATTTGGCATATTCATAGTTTTGAACCTGCGTTATGATTCTGTATATTGCAAAAATAATGAAGTATGGTAAATAAGTCGAACTATATGGGGCTCTACCCTGGTTCGAATTAACACATTTTCCTTCTAAACGGATTTTCACCCCCAAAAAAATTGCTAAGACAGTACAGTACCTATTACTGTACTTGTCCTTTCAACACTAAATTAAAGGAGCATATATAAATAAAAAAGTTATGACAAAAAAGCAGTTTAGTGCATTTAACCCTTTCGTGCATGGTAAGTTTAAGTTTCACGGCTCATGATTTTACTCCCTCGTGCGCTCCGCTGGCAGCCCGCGGTACGCAAACTACACGTATTCTCGCATCATTTTCGCCACCCAAACCTCAAAACGTTGCCCTCAAACTCACATCATCTTATTTGCCGATGTTTGTTCTAGCTGATAAGCCAAAAGAAAAACCAGAAAAATATGAATAAAAGTACACTAGGCCACTGTGAATAAACATTTTCGAACGTTGATCTCACTTCCCAACATCGTCGTTCAAGTGTTTTCCATCATACAGAAAAATGTTATTATAAGTTTTGATAGAGAATTTCATTGGCTTTCTAATGAGGTATGTCCGGTTGTGATGCGATTTGTAATTTTCGAGAAAATGGCAAAAAACTAAAAGCCGTTTTTGTAAAAAAAAAATGATTTTCATTCAGGGACGTATACTGCAGAAGTTTTCTGGCACACCTTATGTTTTTATTACATAATCTTATGTAGTTTTTCATAAGCTTTCTCCTGATATCTTTTTGTTTTGATACGCCTCTTAATTTCCGAGTAAATCACAAAAAACTACAGGGTACTCGCGGCCGCGGTGCACTTTCGTCATGCGCGCACAATAACCGCCTACGTAACCACAACTTTTCATTAGAGAAATTACATAGTTATGTCCCGTACATACGTAGAATTCACTGATCTTTATCATGGTCAGGAAATCGATACGTTCAATAATTTTGGAGTAAATGGATGACAAAGATAGAACACTCTTCATCGCCCGCACCCGAGATAAAAACGCTCAATTTCCCTGCCTCACGAATACTTACATATT
>JAGKTI010034433.1:0-11460 GCA_018397915.1 Birgus latro | reverse complement strand
AAATTCGCTACATTTACATTAACAACTAATTGTTATGTAGCGTGGTGTATGTGATACACGGTGTAGGTGTGACAGTTGTAGTGTAACTGTACCTACGTGTAAGCAATAATAATAATACATATTAAGGCAATAATAAAGGCGACGAGGGCAGAAGAGATGAAGTGCCAGGGTGCAGCAGACGATCAATGGTCCTGGACATCTTCTTCACCCAACGACTGTACCTGTGGGGATGAGTCAAGGTGGAGTATCAATAGTGTCAATGCAAGGGTTACACTAAATTACAATTTCATCCACCCAGCAATCAATCCACACACACACAAAAGAAGGTACTTTTTAGCCGAAAGTCAATTAATAACAAATTTCGTAGGTATGTCGCCATTATTTCCCCAATGGTTGCCTTTCCTAATCTACACTTATGCCTAATAAAAGGGCTCGTCGTCGGTGCCCTCGGCTGGGATCGTACCACGACTACCCGCCTGTCATCAGTGTCCTCAGTTGGGTTCACTGTGACTGCACACTTATGGCTATACTTAACATTACAAAGGGCTCGTCACCTCGACTACCCATTTGTCATCGGTGTCCTCAGTTGGGTTCACCGTGACTGCACACTTATAATTAGTAAAGGTAGTTGAGAATCCCTATGCAACTTTGGCAGGTCACATTTTAACACCCTGCATGGGTGTGAACACTCATGTGGCTTCTGTGTAATCTCTGGGAATCCTCAGGGAGGCCCTCAGCTCGAGATACACCACAAGGTAATTCAAACTCAGCCTCAGATTGCCTCTGTGGGGTCTCGGACTTCCCCCTTAACCTACCTTAACCTATGGTGCACTTATAACTAATAAAGGTAAGTTGAGAATCCCTATGCAACTTTGGCAGGTCACATTTTAACACCCTGCGCGGGTGTGAACACTCATGTGGCTTCTGTGTAATCTCCGGGAATCCTTAGGGAGGCCCACGGCTCGAGATACACCACAAGGTAATTCAAACTCGGCCTCAGATTGCCTCTACGGGGTCTCGGACTTCCCCTCTTAACCTACCTTAATTTACGGTACATACAATATGCACAAGCCCTACGCTTACGACTAATAAGGGCTTGTCGTCGGTGTCCCCGGTTGGGAACGCCGAGAATGTGCACTTATAAGCTACAGTACATATGTATGTACAGACCCCAGACATATTATGTCCTGTGGGGCCAACAAGCGAGACGTGAGGTCTTAGCAGCATAGTACTGACTGGGAACCAAGCTAGTTCTTGGATTGCTCAAATCTCAGAACAGCACAGTCTTAGGGAACCCAGTGTACAACAGATACTCACATTACCACTGCCCTCTCTCACACGACTTAGAGATTATGGGCGTGGATTCAAACGGCACAGGAGGGAAACTTTCCTGAATGGTGGTACGTCGACACACATTGCAGGAGTTCACAAAACTGTCTATATCCTGTCCCATTCCTGGCCAGAAAAAGTCAGCACGGATACGGCCTTGGGTTTTCCTTTTGCCCATATGACCTCCTGATGCTAAACAATGACCCCATTCTAACACTGCTTGGCGGTAGTTTGTGGGAATGACAAACTGCAGTCGAACCTCGCCCTCGGGTGTTCGTGACTCACGGAAGAGCCGTCCTTGTTTGCGAAGGAACCTGGCTCGTCCACCCCGTGAATACTTGGTCACCCTACCCTTTTGTTTCTTCCGCACAACAGCAGGGGTCGGGTCAGTCTGTTGCTCTTGGACAACATCTTGACTGCAAATCAGATCTTGCGGCAATGCAATAGCCACTGGGGCAACACAATTTGGAGCCGTGGCCATGGCTCATGTTACTGCAGCCGAAGTCTGAGTAGTAACATCTGTGGTGCAACTATACTTGGCACCTGGTATATTGCCTATAATGAGGTCAAACAAAGGTTCTTGCATGACAACTGCAACTGTTGAACCTGTATAAAAGGGAGATGCTACCTGGATACGTGCCTCAGGAAACAATCTCACTGATCCATCAATAAGCTGAGCTTGGATCTGTCTGCCTGTATACTCTTCAGGACGAACAAGACTCTGCCTGACAGTACAACCTGAGGAACCATTGTCTCTCAGTACATTAACAGAAACACCTCCCACGAACCCTGGCTGAACAAGGAAGGCACTGTTACCTGTGGGAAGGCCTGTGGTGGAAGCGGCCAGCCATTGATAAGGCTGCCTAGCATATAACTCTTCAAATGTGACAGGAGTATTTGCCTTAGGGATCGTACCCGAACTAGAAACATGAGGAGTTGTACTCACCATCTGGGGAGCAGGAGCACTGACGGCCTGTGGAGGAGAGTTCACCGTCTCAGGGGGACTAGTGAACTGTGAAGGAGGAGCTGTGCTGGTGGGGACGGCACCATCGTGCGCTTGTCGAGGAATGAAGGCTGCTGCATTCGCCTCCTGCCTCCGATACACTAGAGCTGGTGTCGAAAAGGTTTGTCCCGGTTGGTGATTGCGTGGCTGATACTGCTGCTGGTTAGGGTACTTGTTGTACCTCTTCCAGTCAGGTTTCTGTGTATTCTACCACTGGTCCTTCTGCGGTTTGCCTGGACCATGACCATTACTTTGAGAATGGCCTTGATACTGGGGTTCAGTCTGGGACTGCTTACCAGACTTAGCAGAGTCTGTCCTGTTCCAGGACTGCTGCTTACGAGTTTCGTACCTGTACGCACTAAAGAAAGCATCAGCGGTTTGTACCATTTCGGATGCATCCTTCACTTTGGACATCTTGAGCTGGGCTACAAGCTCAGCAGGCCACGACTTTTCCAGCTGTGTGCGCAGAACGAGGTCAATCATTCCCTCTCGTGTGCTGGGAGTCTCGTCCTTCTCCATCCATTCGCCCAAATATGCCGTGAGACGGTCGAGGAACTGAATGGCTGTCTCCTTTTCCTGGAGACGCGCCTTCATGAACTGACTTCTAGCATGATCAACAGTAAGACCGTACGCTTTGATGAGTGCGGACTTCATCATCTCATACATGAGATTATCTCCGCGAATTCTGTGGAGAATGTCGAGGGCGGGGCCCTCAAACAGGCTAAGGAACTGAAGCCGCTTAACTGCCTCATCCAGTTTGTACAGGTTTGCCATGTCTTCGAAACGAGCTATAAATGGCTCGATTTGCTCGTCTTCCTTGTAAGAAGGAAGCTTGAGACGTGAAGTTGCTAGAAAAGGTGCTGGGAGAGGAGTAGGGGAGTTTGGATTGGCTGCACCCGGTGTGCCTGAAGCCAAGGAGTCTCGCTTTAGTTTAAGCACCTCCAACTCGTGTTCACGTGCTTGGCGCTCCTGTTCACGTTCTCTCTCTCTCTCCACACGCTCACGTTCCTCACGCGCTTCACGTTGAACACGCTCCTGTTCACGTAGTTGGCGTTCGTGCTCGCATTGCCACTCGTGCTCCTCTCGCTCGCGTTCTTTCTGCTCTTTCTCGTGCTCGCGTAGTTCTTTCTCATACTCGCGCTGAATTTTCCGCTCCTCACGGGCGGCATTTTCACGTTCCTGCTCGCTATTGAAGCGCAACAGGACATAATCTCGAATTTCCTGGGGGTTAGTGAGCCCCATATCTTTAGCTTCTAGCACGAATGTACTGTGCTCCATCGTGCTTGGTTAAGACTGAGTGACAACTGAGACTAAGTATGAGTGAGTGATTCGGTAATAATTTAGGCTAGGAGTTTATCCTGGTATGAGGTCGCCAGATGTCAGGGGAAAATGAGAGTTTTCTCTGGCGTGTTGCCAGATGTCAGGGGAAATTTAAGTATTTCCAAGAAATAATGAAATGTATAGCTAAGTGTGCTATGTCAATTCTCTCGAGTCGAGAATTACAGACTTCCTCAACGGCACGCAGCAGAGACTAGACGCTCTATTGGGCTGCAATATTGTACCGTTGGCCTACGAGAAAGTTTCTTCTCCCCCCCCAACAATTAAAAAAAAATGATAATAATGATAACAGGCTCTTGGCTGAGCCAAACTCCTAGCTAGCACAACGGATTTAAGGAGTGATGCCAAAGCTGGCCTAAGTACCGGCCGTGATTTAATTTTAAAAGTTGTGCTAACGTAGAGTAGCAAACTGTACTAAATAAGTGGAAAATCAAACACAGCTATTATACTTCAACAAAGCTCAAGAAACGAACTGTAAATTTATTAATTACAAAGAAATGAATTTACGTTACATGAAATTCAAATCAAATAAAGGAATACACTCACTCACTCAGACACTCAGATAACGGCTAAATATTTCAAAAAGCTTAGCCTAGGAAAAAACCAGAAAATACTGATCGGTATGGATGAGACTGTACTGTAGTCGATCACCAAGAGGGTGGGAGTTCGGGAAGACACGCCGATTCAAGCCGAGATCTGAAATAAAGAATTCACTCGAGCCTCTAGAGGCGTACGACCCAATTCGTTCCGTGACTAAGAACAGACTGAGCTCGCATTTGAATACTCGAGCGGCGAGGGTGGGAGCTGCGCGCGCATGCGCAATGGGCCCGGAGCAAAACCCGACAACTTAAAATTGTCGTACATATAATAATTTACTCCTCACAAATAACTCAATGTCACGATTTAACTTAACGTGATTTTACAATGAAGAAAATTCGTGACAGTGTGGCAATCCCACTGGTTGGTGGAGGCCAAAGAAAGTGCCAAACGCACTGCTTCCTTTGAACAAGTAGGCGAGTCTTTTCGGAGATCCACTGTGTCTTCCTCAAATCCTCTGGCGACTAAGCGGGCCTTAACAATAGACTTTCCATTTTTCAGTTTTTCTGTCACAACCCATCGAACCGTTATGGCACCTTGCCCAACATCATCTACTTCCTCATACACATCATTATTCTGCCAATTTATAATTTCATTTTCCTTAGCACATAATACGGCTTCAGAGTTGAAAAGAACAAGCACTTCTGTGTCATCATCAACCACTTCCCATTCGCTAAGATCCTTCTCCAAATCTATCCAATCAATGCTGCCATCAGAGTCCCTCTTCAGATTATAGCAGTGTTTGTACTTTCCTGTGGCTTTACCTGCCCGACTTATAATCCTTCCAGACACCAACTCTCCACTTTCTGAATGTATTCCCTTTATACGTTGACCAACAGAAACTTTGGGAAGCTGATTAATCGGAACAGAAACTGTGGGAGGCTCATCGATTGGGACCATACCATCTTCCGACTTGTCATCTGGTGGATAGTCAGTCAACACTTGCGTAGGATCGTCATTAGGCTTCTCCTGGACAACATTTTTCTTCTCATCACTGCTGACATCACTTTCAACTGTAGTATCTTGCTCTGGCGCTCGCGCTAGACGACATACGTGCACTCGCACGTACACACCGCCGTGTCTCACCAGAATTTGTTTCCCATCTCTGCCTATTACAATTCCAGGACCGTGCCACTTATGACTGTCATTTCTTTTGTAGAAGACTTCATCTCCATTCTGGATGTCGTTTAGGTCACTCGAACATACGTTGTGCCGCAGAGCCCTAGCCAAGCGTTCATCTGATTCGGTCTTTATAAACTCTTGTCTAGCTAAATGAAGAGTGTTCAACTTGTCTCTCACAATTTTCCATGGTGATGAAGGTTCCAAGGCTGGAGGATCATTTGCATACCCATTAGGCAGACCAGGGTTTTGACCAAAAACAAGTTGGTTAGGAGAAAAGCCTGAGTAGTTGGTGAGAGCATTTCTTGCCGATACTGCCCATGCCAAGGCCACATCCAATTCACAAGGCTATCAGCCATTACCTTCCTAACAATGTCACCAATGACTGCATTTTGACACTCACAGACTCCGTTGCTCCAAGGACTCTCTGCAGATGTTGTCATGATCTTGATATTGAAGGCCTCTCCCAATGCTCGCATTTCCGCATTATTGAATTCACAGCCATTGCCTGTAAGAATTTTTCTAGGTGTGCCAAACACAACAATCCAGCTCCGAAATATTCCTTTGATAATGGTGGGCGCACACTTATCTGCGATTACTATCGCATTACAATACCTGGTCGCCAAATCAACAAGGACTAAGAAATAATGCTTTCCCCAAGCTTTTAAATCCACGGCTATGGCTTCATTAAACTTAGACGCCATGGGCAAACTGACTACGGGTCGGGGCTTGGCTTTCTTAAATCTGCAACAGACTGTACAAGCATCAGATACAGCCTTGACAGCCTGTTCCAGTTTTGAACTTTTAATTCCCGCATCTGTGATCAGTTTAATTAGTTTTGCCGATGTAGGGTGTCCAAATTGCCTGTGAAGCTTCAAAGCGGTTTTTTCTACGTCACCCCCACGAGTTGCCAACATGACTGTTTCACAAAATTTATGATCTAGTCATAAGGAAATTGGAAGTAAGTAATGGCCTGAAGATGAGGACTTTAAATCAATGATAGTTCCACAAATTTTGACCT
Source organism: Birgus latro (assembly GCA_018397915.1). NCBI lineage: Eukaryota > Metazoa > Arthropoda > Malacostraca > Decapoda > Coenobitidae > Birgus > Birgus latro. The sequence goes on along the minus strand of JAGKTI010034433.1, from coordinate 5,053 downwards.
CCAAGGTTAATCAACATTTTGCTTTTTTCATGGAACATCTACTCAACAGCAAGGGAATATTGCAGTCCACAACATCAGTCACGATGGTAGCACGCATGTTCCCAACGTAGCAGGGCAGAGTAACACGTTTGAGGGAAGAAACTGTGACACCATCAGCAAAGGTAAACACTGAGGATGGCGCTTCTTCTCTTACAGCATCACGTTCATAATCAGTGAGCTCACTTAGATAGCAGTTGATCCATTCAACTCCACACACAGTTGTAGAACACCGTGTGTCTAAAAGAGCACATCCCTTAGATTCTTCTACTAGAGTCTGTGACTTACCTCTACTAGCGGCATCATCCGCATAGCCCATAAACATCGACAGATGCACTGTTTCAGAATTCTCTTCTCGGCTGCCGTCGTTTTCGTGTGCATCCGGACAGTCACGTGCCCAATGAAATCTAGAATCACATACTCTGATACCATTCCGTCAGGCCCAAGTGGGTTCTGCCTCCTGCCGGTGGATGAGTGTTGGGGAATTATAGCAGATACAGTTGAAAATCGGCCACTACCCCGACGTCGATCACGTTTTGCACCACCCCGCAACATTCTCCGTCATCGTCGAGTACCTCTAGCATAAAGTGTTTCCTCACCCTCAACTTCGTCACTCCAAAATACTGGTTCGTCTTTCACCTCCCTGGCAGACACCGATGCCTCGTTCTGCCTGCCAATTTCACCAGCAAAAATACGATTCAGGGCAGATTTCATATTTTCATATGTCACCTCAGTTATCGCGGACATCACTAGTTGTCGTTCACTGTCTGAAAGTTTGCATGCAGCTAAGAGCATAAAAGCCATCACAGATTTTGGTAGTTCCATGTCCTGCTTGGTAAATTTAAAGTAAACATGCTCAAATTCTGTCACGAACTCCCGAATGTTCATATCACTGGCTCTTCTGAAGTTATACAGCTCAAAAAACGCTGCAAACTGTCGAAGTCCTTTGTCCACGAGAAACAAACCGTCTAATTTTTTCAGCAGGGTCTGAACACCATCCTTCTGCTTCAGAACATCTGTTTCAATCTGCGAAGACGCCACCCTCGCTCTCCCAGACAATGACAGATGAATAGCTAACGCTTGTTTTTCTGCCACTAGGTCCGTCAGTTCGCACGAAATGCCAATATCCTTTTTCCAGCTCTCATATGTGGAATCATTTCCCAGTTTTGGAGGCCACTTGGTCGAACACGACGCCATTCTCGAACCACGCTCTGCTACCAGTGTTGGAACTAGACAGCCACACTCACCGGCGTCATGACGTGAGCTGTCAAGGCTCCCGGTTGCATACCACAGGAACCTTCCGATGACGTCATCACTTGTGGCTTAGATGTGTGCGTGCGCACACATACTAACAGTAATCACTAAGAAAATCACCTCTTTCACAGCCTGTGCACTCAAATATGGGACACAAAGCATGAAGTAAATAAAATGTAACCAGAGAATGAGGATTTAGAAGTGATTATGGAAAATATTTAGCAGTTGACAATGTTTACTTACATGACCATGATTGTTGTTTATTGCTTGTTTACCCCCACCTCTAAGGTTTTTACAGTGGTCATAATTGCTCTTGAAGCATGTCCAACAATCCAGTGTTTAACTACACTTACTCCTTAGCACTGTGACTTATGATTATTTAAACAAGAACGAAAATACCGCAAACGATCGGACAGCCGTCCACTGTTCACAGGAGTTGAGACAGAACTAGGAGGAGGGGGACAGGGTGGGAAGGGAGCTGATCGGAGCAAGCAGGAAATTCAAACTGACGCGGTCGGAAAAAATCTGATTTTTTTCTTTTTTCTTTTTTTGTTGTTGCAATTTTGGGGTTTCAGTCATCAGCCTACGATGTCCGAACAGTGAGGTAACTAGATAGTGGTCGTCCGGATAGTAGAGAGATTACTAATATAAAGAATAAAATTGGGGCCAACACCGAACCCTGGGGCACTCCTCTTGTTACATTTTCCCACTAGGAAAACTTGTCTCTTATTACAGTTCTCATTTGTCTTTCTATCAAAAAATCTTCCATCCATATCAACAATTTCCCATGTACACCTCCAGAAGTTTTCAACTTCCATTATAATCTTTTGTGTGGAATTCTATCAAAATCTATCTATCTATTGCCTGACGCCCTAATCCCGCATAGGGTGGCCACAGACAAAATGCCTCCAAGTCACTCTGTCACCCACCATTTGACTGCCCTCCCCCCACCCCCCACTCATATACCTCTCAACTCCATCCCTCCACCTTATCCTCAGTCTTCCCCTACCTCCACTTCACCTACATATACCCTCTTAGTCAGTCTTTCATCCTCCATTCTCTCCACATGTCCAAACCACCTCAGTGTATTTCTCCTAACTTTCTCAACCACATCCACATCCACCCCACAATGTTCCTTCACTTCTCCATTCGTCAACCTGTCCCTCCATGTCACTCCAGGTGCTCCTCTCAAGTAACTCATTTCCACTGCTCTCACTCTTGATTTGTTCTCTAGCAAGGTCCATGCCTCGCTTCCATACGACAGGGTAGGGATCACAAAACTATCATGCTGTGACTTCTTAACGTCCATACTCACCTCCCTATTTCTCATCACTGCATTCAGTAAACCAACAACCATCCTTCCCTGCTGTACCCTTTCAAGCACTACATCCCCAAAACTTCCATCATTACTCATCACACTACCCAAGTACTTGAATGCACTCACATTCTCCATATCATCACCATCCAACCTCACTGTGTATTCTGTGACTTCATTCCTCTCAAACACCATAACTTTACTCTTGTTTACATTAACTTTCAGATTCCTCTTCCTACACACTGTCCCAAACTCATTCACCAAACCTTGCATCTCCCATTCATATTCACTCAACAATACTGTATCATCAGCAAACAGCAACACTGGAATCTTACACATCTCACTCTCATTTATTAGTGCCACCCCCAACATCCACTGCCCTAACTTACACCTCCTTTATAACCCCATCCATGAATATATTAAACAGCCATGGAGACATCATACATCCCTGTTTTAGTCCCACTATTAGATCAAAGAACTTACTCAGCTCACCATCCACTCGCACCGTAGCCCTAGCTCCTTTGTACAAAATCTTCACAGCGTGTAGTAAGTGGTATGGGTGATGATGAGGTAGTGGTTCTGGGAGGGGATTTAAATGGTCATGTTGGTGAAGCAGCTCAAGGTTATGAAGGAGTTCATGGAGGATGTGCATATGGTGTGAGGAATGTGGAAGGGGAAAGAATACTCAAGTTTGGGGAGGCTATGGACATGATTGTGTGCAACACACACTTTAGAAAAAGAGTGAGTAGATTGATTACGTACGAGTCCGGGGGAAATAGTAGTCAGATAGATTATTTTCTGGTCAGGAGGGTCGATAGGAGATTAGTGAGGGATGTTAAAGTTATAGGAAGCGAGGAGTGTGTGCAGCAGCACAAACTGTTGATTTGTGACATGGTGCTTCAGGAACGAATGACGAGAAGGAGGACATATGTACCTAGGAGGAAAATATGGAAGCTGGGAAACCAATCAGTAAGGGATGCCTTTTATAGTGAGATGAGGAGAGTGGTGGCTGAACAGGAAGCCGTAGATAGAGACGTTAATGAACAGTATAGAGCCCTTAAGAACAACCTCTTGAGAGTTACTGATGCAATATGCGGTTGGACAAGAGGCCCACCAAGACATAAAGTAACTTGGTGGTGGGATGAGGGTATAGAAGCTGCAGTTAAGGAGAAAAGAAGGCTTTTCGGGAATGGAAGAAGGGTGGTAACAGGGAGGAGTACTTGGCTGCCAAGCGCAAGGCTAGAAGAGAGGTATACAGGGCGAAGTCTGAGTCACAGAGACTTTTACTTGATAATCTAAATCATGAAGGAAGGAAAAATATGGTTTTTAGGGTGGCAAATCAGGTGAAGAGAGATAATCGGGACATTGTAGGCGAGCAGTGTGTGAAGAATGATGAAGGAAGGGTAGTGGTGAACAGTGAGGATATTAAAGATGCATGGAGAGAGCATTATAGCCGGTTGTTGAATGAGGAGTTTGATTGGGATAGGGAAGGTTTGGAGCCAGCTGATCCAGTGTTTGGGCCTTGGCCTTTGATTGACGCTGCTACTGTGAGTGAGGCAATAGGCAGGATGCGGGTGGGGAAGGCGGCAGGTGTGTCTGGGTTGACTGCTGAAATGTTGAAGGCCTCAGGAGATATTGGGGTGAGGTTAGTCACTGACCTGATAAATATGATTATATATGAGTGTGTGGTCCCAGATGATTGGCTGAAGAGTGTAACTGTAAATGTGTACAAAGGGAAGGGTGATGCCCTGGAAAGGGGAAATTACAGAGGTATAAAGCTCTTAGATCAGATAATGAAAGTAATGGAGAGAGTTCTAGAAGGTATGATTAGAGAAAGAGTGAATATCAATGAGATGCAATTTGGGTTTATGCCAGGCAGGGGGACCACTGATGCCATATTCATTGTTCGACAGCTTCAGGAAAAATATATTGGCAAGAAAAGGGAATTGTATTTTGTTTTTGATTTGGAAAAGGCCTTTGACAGAGTCCCTAGAGAGGTGGTGAAGTGGGCAATGAGAAAGCTGGGGTTGGAAGAGTGGCTGGTTAGGGTGGTTATGGCCATGTACGTGGGTGCTCGCACCCAGGTAAGAGTGAATGGAGTTTGAGTGATGAGTTTCCCGTGAATGTTGGTGTGCATCAGGGGTCAGTTTTGAGTCCCTTGTTGTTTATCATGGTGCTCGAAGCCCTCTCACGTGACTTCAGAGATGGACTCCCATGGGAGATGTTGTATGCTGATGATTTGGTGTTGATTGCTGAGAATGAAGGGGAGGCTGAGGAAAGATTTAAGAAGTGGAGAGATGGTATGGGGTACAAGGGCTTAAGGGTAAATGCAGATAAAACAAAAGTGATGATATCTAGAGTTGGTGGCGGTACAATCAGAGGAGAGGGAGAGTGGCCATGTGCAGTTTGCCACATGGGTGTGGGAAGTAATTCCATCTTGTGCACCCA
>JAGKTI010034432.1:0-11460 GCA_018397915.1 Birgus latro | reverse complement strand
AAGCCAAGGCTATGAAGGAGTAACGTGTCTCCTTGGTTACTATTCAAAATGACGCTTCATCAACTGGGCTGAGACAGCATTGGAATCTTGGTCAAATCTGAACAGTGCACTAAGTATGAGGTTGAACTGCGTCTGCTGGAGATGACGCTTTATGGACTAGGCTGAAACCGAATATGGATCTTCGTCAGATGTGAAAAATTTACTTTAGTACTTAATTTCGTTTGACACCATATGATAATAAAGTGAGAGTGAATCATAAGAGACAGCCTCTCAAGGTCAGCATTACTTTAGTACTTAATTGCATTTAGCACCAGACGAATTTATTCAGCTGAGAGTGAGACAAAAGAGCCTGACGTTGTTAAAATACTCGCATATGCAACAGAGTGCGTAAGAGAGGCGGAGAGGATCAGGAAGAGGAGAACAGAATACCCAAGCCTGATCACTGAAGCATGTGTTGGCGTCAGCAGCCCATCCGCACAAGTTTATCCAAATCCACAAGTTTCGTGAGAGTTTGAAGTGATGTCCGTACTCTAGGTGGCACAGGAGGCTTCGTAGCAACATTTCCTTTGCGATTTATTCCGTTCATTACACCTCGGTATTCTCTTGTGTGGTGGTGATTTGAGTTATGTCAATATTAAAGCGATATACATAGCAAACAAGAGAATGTCAGTGATAACTATAAAAACAAATCGCTATGAAAGAGGTGCTACGAAGCTTCCTATGCCTTCTAGAATATGGCCCAGAGAAAGACAACTGACCAACACAGTGCCTCCGCTAACTCTTTCACTACGATGATAAATTATTCTCTTTACTCAGGTTACTGCCAGATTATTTTATTCCTGTTAGGAAAGAACTCTGAGTCGGAAGGGATTAATGAAGGCTCTGTGTAACCAATCACTTTCAAACACGTCCTCTAAACTAAAAAAAAAAAAAAAACAATGTCTAGAGAAAAGTATGTTTATAAAGGTGCGCCCTTGGGCTGAAGATGTTATGCAATGTAGTTCAGTAAAATAAATGAGGCACTAGTATTATCTCCACCCTTGTCTCCACTTCTCCCTCATGCAATGCCACCAACTATACTGTTTTTACTCTAACTTGGGCCAGATTTTCGTCCATTTGCAGCTTATTTCACGCAGCTCTCTGGCAGAAAGAGACAATGCTGGCGCTCTGCATACTTCCCAGTGCACTTCTCTGTGACGAGCATCATAATCATGTGTCAATCTATCCTTACAACTCAGCATTCAAGATGGAGAAATGAGATTTTTAGACCAAGTTAGAGTAAAAGGCATAGAAGGGAGGTTATCTATCCTGAAATACACTGAACTACGGGAGCCTAGCCTCGTGCCCCTAAACTACAACGAAGGGGAGCAGGTTGATCATCAGCTCTTTTAGATATAATAGAGAACTGTAGCTTCGCCTTGTACATCTAAAAGGGGTAAAATAAAGTTGGGTGCTACCGATCTTTAACACCATTTGCGCCCAGGAGTGATTATCATTATTAGTACCACACGACTGCAGCTTGGAGTAGTCACTGGTGGTGCTACAGCAATATGTAAACGCGTGTGCATTTTTTTTTCTTCTTCGCATTTCAGCATCCAGGTTTCCGTGACTCATTCTCAGATGAACAAAAATCCTGGCATTGTCTTGCATAGAATGTTAGGGTTGTTCTCACCATGGGAGGATAAATGGTATCAGTATTATATTCCAGACTCCCGTATTCACTCTCAGAACAAAATCGTCTGCTGTTAACTGGAACTGTGCCAACCATGAGAAGGGTGCTAATACGACGGTATCACTTTTCAGCATCTACGGCTCAATCTCTGGTGAATAAAATCGTCTTGTGTTAGCTGGATTAAAATATAAGCTTTGTCCCGACCATGACAGAGTTAGGTTGCATCAGTGTCTTCGACCTTGCACAGCAAGCTTTCCCTCCCCCTCTCGAAAAAAAAAAAAAAAAGCGTTAAGTTACCCATTCGTGCAAAAACAGTCTGCTCATTAAACTATGCACGCCTCAGTTAACGTTTTAAAAAAATGCATATGACAATGCCCTTTTGCAATGGTAGTCACACACACACACACACACACACACACACACATACGCACATAGATAGATAGATAGATATAGATACAGATAGATAGATAAATAGATATAGCTGAATACAATGATTTCTCAGTGAGCTTCATAGTTTCTGTCTTCTCAGCATGGTCTGAGTAAATGGCTGCGAGGTGCTTCTGTAAATACTAGTGATTCCTTAATAGTACTTGCAGTTATTTTCATGGCAATGACAGCCCAAAATACTGGAATTTTTAGTGCTAGCTTACTTTAAATATTCACACGCTTCCTTCCTTGTGTTATTTATATTGTAAGACAGTGATCGGATAAGCTTCTTTTCTAAATGTGTAATAAGGGTCAAATATGTAACACGGTCCAAAGCAGATGACCTTCTAATACAGAATCGTAACTAGTCACTCACAGCTTATAGAAATATTAGCCAGGAGAGGAATATGGTAAGCAGAAGAGAGACGCTCAAGCCTAAAAATAATGAGGTATTGGATTAGGGAAATGTGTATCCTTTAAAACGTGTCAGATTGATTCTACAGTACATTCTCACACACCACAGCTGTTTTAACCCCTACCATCCAGTGACGCATCATTATATTTCTACATAACCATGGCCAGACGGTTTTATGCAGCTTAGCCAATCGCTCGGGTAGCAAAGGGATAGTGAAAGCTATGCGGGATCTTACCCCATCAGTTCAAAAAATCTAAACCGACAAAGGGACAAAGAAAAAAAGAAAGAAAAGAAAATACATTATCGGGTTTAATGGGAAAACTATGAACGAGAAGAGGACGAAGGATGAGGTGTGATTTTATTTTTTTAATTTTTATTTTTTTTTGCTTCATATGTGCTTACTGATTACTCCTTCTACTTTGACTTGGTCAAAAAATGCCGTCTCTCCATTTTAAATGCTGGGCTGGAACAACAGATTAATACTGGAATAGCATAATAATCATGTAATGCTATGGAAAGTATGTAGAGCCGAAGCACTTTTCTGACACTCAACCTCATGAATTAAGCCCAAAAAGATGCAAATATGGGCCAATATAAAGGTGAAAGGAGTATAGTTCATAAAGAGACCTGTCTGTCTATTGCCTGACGCCAAATCCTGTGAGGAATGGCCTCGACAAAAGGACCTCCAGGCCTTTCTGTCCCTGTTCAATGACGACCTCTCTTCCCAAGCCACAACGCCACCTTCCCTGTCGTAGCCTCACACCTCATCTCTCCATCTTGAGCACGGTCATCCTCTCCACCGAGCGTTAATGAACCACTCTCTGATATATCTTAACTCTCTCTCATACCTGCGATGCAATTTCAGCTGATTATAATCGTCTGACGTTAAATCAAATCAAATAAAAAAAACTGTACCGATCATGAGAAGGTCAATGGTGACAGTGCTAACGCTCATTCTCCTTCGACTCACTCAGTTGAATAAAGTCGTCTGGCGTTAGATGGAACATAACACTAGCTTTCTCCTAATCACAAGAGAGTACATCCATGACCAAACACATTTTTTAAAATTAATACCTAGTGTGCGTGGGCTAAGAAGTGTTTGGTGGGAAAAAAAATGACCATCGCTCGAAGACAGTGTGTGGAAGAACTGCCTTGAAGGAAATAAATGACATAAAAGGAGACGGTACTGCCAGCATAATTAACTCCGATAGAATAACGAGAAAACGCTGAAAAATCCGGATGTTGAATAAGTACAGTGTGGTATGTTGTGAGGCACCCTAACACCTGTAGTTTATATTCCTTAGCGATTTATCATGTATACAGGGGAACCGTTGGTGCATTGGTTAGCACATCCAGCCCGCAACTGAAAGGACCCGACTTCGATTCTTGAGCTGGACAGATTGTTGGACAAAGTTTTCTCCTTAGTCCCTGTTCATCCAACAGTACTATCTGGGACTTGGATAAAACACTGACTATTGGGAGTCATACTTTATAAAGGAAGTTTGAGAGAGCAAAAACTGATGATATTTTTTTTTTTATTTGCGCAACTCTGGGCATAGACTTTAGTAATCCTTTCCCTTAGGCCCAGCAGTCGTCCTGTGCACCACATACCTCCCCATGTCTGCTTTAATAACCTTTGTGTAGTGGACAGATATAAACCTAAGCCCTCTTCTTCTTCTTCTCTTCAGTGGGTGTTACACGATGATAATCTTCTTATTAACATGAAAAAGATTTTCACACGCAGCACACAATAGAAAACTAAGGTGCATTACGAAAAAATAGATAAATAAAACAATTTGATTAAGAGAAGCTAAGGAAACCAGGAGTCCACCAGGGTACATCTCAGGGAGATGCAATTTCTATTTCCATAATCTCCTCACTGAGTGCCTAGATGTTTTCAGAAAAATTATATGATGATGGCAAAGAGATTAACATAATTGGTGAGCAGCTGGGCCACCTTAAATTCTCTAAGGCTCCTCTGTCTCATTGCCAGCTTAATAAAATCGTCTGGCTTTAGCTCGAATAAAATACTACACTCCCTTTTTATGCAAGGAAAACGGAACCAAAGGCTAGAAGCTCGAAAGATTGTTCTCTCCTAGAAAAAAATAAAAACAAGATAATGGAAAGCCAAATCCAAAATCCGTTCATTTCGAGATGCCTGGACACACTGTGCTTAAAAGACTGGAGGTCATAGGCAGTAGAAAATAAAGACAGAAGATAGTTCCAGAGCTGACCTGTTGCATACATGAAGAACTGAGAGTAACGGTTAACTCTTTCATTAAAGAACTGGGCACAAAAAGGATGAGAATCTGTTACTAGATGGGTGCTACACGCCCGCCGTAATGGTGGAGGGATGCAAGTAGACAGTTCAGTGGATCAGTGACCATTGAAGTAGCGATAGAAAAGAGATAAAGATGCAACAATGCGGCAAACAGACAGAGGTTGAGGGGATCCAGTAAGAGGAGGAGAGTTAATGAGACGAAAAGCTTTTGGATCCACACTGTTGAGAAGAGCTGTATGTGGGGAGCCTCCCCACACATGAGAGTTGTACTCTACACAGGGACGAATAAAACTTCTGTATAAAGCCACCACCTGTGCTGGAGTAAAGAAGGCACAGAGTCGGCTTAGGACACTCAGTATCTTGGAAGCAGATTTTATGAGAAGTAATATGATCTTTCCAAGATAAATTCCGAGAGAATGAAACCCCAGGTATGTTCGAAGATGATGCAGGACTGAGTTGGATATTGTTAAAAATTAGATGAAGCTCCTGTGGTAGATTTTGACGATTCGAAAGATGTAAGAAATTAGTTTTTGATGCATTAAAAACAACAAGATTACTTCTTCCCTGATCAGAAATATGAGCCAAGTAAGACATCAAATGTGCTATAGCTTTATCCCTTGTTTGTTGAAGTAACTAATGAGAAGGACGCTGCGCGAAGCAGATGGGAAGGTGAATGGTGGAGTCATCAGCGTATGAGTGGATAGGGTTAGATGTACTTGTACATCTTAGAAGGTCATCACTGAATAGAAGGAAAAGAGTTGGTGATATTACAGAACCCTGAGGAACACCATTAATGATAGTCCTAGGGGAAGATCGGTGGCCGTCTACAGCAGCAGCTACAGAACAACCAGAAAGGAAGCTAGAGATGAAGGCGCAGATAGAAGGATAGAAACCGCAAAAGGAAAGTTTGGAAATTAAAGATTTATGCCAGACTCGATCGAAAGCTTTGAGATGACCGGGAGCTTTAAAGGGTTAATGGTACCTACATAAACACACGGACTTCTATGAATCACTGCCAGCTGAACAAAATCGTACGGTGCTAGTGGGAATAGCATACTCAATTTGTCCAATACTTTAGAGTTCATGAAGTCGATGTTAAGTCTCATGTTCTCGTGACTCACCCTCGGCTGAGTGCAAACGTGTGGTGGTAGCTGTAAGAGAATGCTAGATTTGTCCTTATCATGAGAGTGTTAATGGTACCAATATTCACCGTCAGAATTCCCATGGCTCACTCTCAGCTGAATAAAATTTTCGGTGGTGGCTTGATTAAAATACTAGAGTTGCCTCGACCTTGGAAGGGTGAAATTAGTGAAGAGGTCAAAACAAATTCCTGTCGAACCAAGAATAAAGGGTGTGAAAGTAGACCTAACTCTTTAACTATAGTGACATCCTTTTATCTTTAATTTTTGCTGTCATTAGGTGAATTTACTAGACTCAGGAGGGACATAAGGAGCTGAAGGGGATAAGTGTAGGCTTCCATAGCATCTTCACCACGAGGGGCTTATATTTTGCTGAAAGTGCTAGGCTGGAATTTAGGCAGGCAATAATATGCTGGACTGAAAGTGGTAGACTGGGATGAAAGTGGTAGGCTGGGATGAAAGTGGTAGGCTGGGAAGAAAGTGGTAGGTAGGAATGAAAGTGGCAGGCAGGAAATAATGAAAGTGGTAGGCAGAAAAGAAAGTGATAAGTACAAAGGAATGAAAATGGTCTGGAGGGGATAAAAGTGGTAGGTAAGGATGAAAGTAGTAGGTAGAATGGATGTGGCGGGCAGGAAGGGATGAAAGTGTTATGTAGGAAGGACTGAAACTGTAAGGAAAGGATGCAAGCGGCAGGTATGAAGAGTGAAAGTGGTAGGTAGGGATGTAAATGGTGGGCAGGTAGGGATCAAATTAGTAGGCAGGTAATAAGAATTCCGGGTGTTACCAGCTACTCCAGTTACCTCAATCACCACACTTCTCATTACTGCCACCATTACTGCCACAGCAACACTACTACCACAGCAACACCACTACCACAGCAACACTACTGCCACAGCTCCACATTTACCAAATCCACAACAACTACCACAACTACCACTATTGCCACCACACCTAACAGCATCACCAACACTACACTACTACAGTCAGCATAACTAACAGGACCACCACAACTACCACAACCACCACAACTACCACAACCACTACAGTCTCCGAAACTACCATAACCATACAGTCTGTACAACTCCCAGTACCACAACTTCCACAACCACCACAACCACCACAATTAAAACAAATGCCAAAACCTCCCAAGTAGAGCTCCTCCAACNCCACAACTACCACAATTACCACAACTACCACCACCACTACCACCAAATCAACCACACCTCTATAACTACCACCACCAACCCATCCACCACAGTCCTCATAACCACCACAACTACCACAATTGCCACAACTACCACCACTATTACAGCCACAACTCCCAACTGCTGCCGTTACCAAGTCTGCAAAACAACCAGAAACTCAATCCTGAAACAGAGTGAATTTAGGAGGGGAAGGAGAGGAGGAGGAGGAGGAGGAGGAGGAGGAGGAGGAGGAAGGGTTCGAGATGTAGCTTGAAGAGGAAATGGGAGGAGGCGGACATCGAGGAAGAGGAGGAAGAAGGAGAAGGAAGAGGAGGAGGAGGAGGAGGAGGAGAAGGAGGAGGAGGTATAAGAGGAGAAAAAAGATAAAGATGAGATGGAGGTGAGGAGGAGGAGGAGGAGGAGAAAATAGAAAGGGAGATGAAGAGGGAAGAAGAAGGAAAAGGAAAAAAAACTGGAAGATGAAGGGGAAGGGAGGAACAGGATGAGAAGGAAGAGGAAGGGAGTACACGGAAGTCGAGGTAGAGGGGAAGGAAAAAAAGGATATCAGTAATTGGGAAAAGAACGGCATGAGCTAAAAAGATCAGATAGAGAAATGGATTAAGGAGAGGTAGAAGAATAAGACTAACAAAAAGTAAGATACGAGCAGAGGAGAAATATAGGAAGATTGAGAAAGTGGCAAGAGAAAAGCAATGTAAATAAAGATCGGTGGAGAAAGGTAACGGGGAGAAAAGATGCAGGAACAGAGAAAGAGAGAGAGAGAGAGAGAGAGAGAGAGAGAGAGGACAAAGGAATCAGCGATAAAGAAGGGTGGAAAAACAAGATGATACAGTGGAAACAGGTGAATATGAGAAACAAAAGGCAGAGGAGAGACAGGACAGAGACATCAAAGACAGGAAAGGTGAGAAAGAGAAGACAGAAAGGAAGAAAGTAAAAAATAGGAACAGGTGGTGGGTGGCAGAACAAAACTCGCCCGACAGCAGTTATTTTAGTGCTGTTAAATGCTGATTCGGTACTGCCATTTAGTGTCAGTAAGCAAATAAATTCGCAGTTAACTTCAATTTCAACTTACCATGTGAAATCCTAATTAAAGTCTACGGTAATGGCTCAACGAACTTCACATTCAAGAACTCGCCCTGTGAAACTCCCTGACCTGGCTTTTTATCTTTCAAACTTGAAGACATTATCTCTGCAATTAAATCGGTTCTTTTTGAGACCAGTGCCCACAGATCCTGAGGGTTTCATGTGATTTCATTCAGCCGTTTTTCCGTAATGTTGCTAACAAACAAAAAACAAATAAATAAATAAATAAACAAATAAACTCGACCGAAAACAATACCTCGCCGGACTCTGTCTCGGGCGAGGTCATAAGAGAACAAGAGAAACAATAGGAAGAGGAAACAGGATCAGCCAGAGAGAGAGAGCGGGGGTCTGAAGGAAGTGGGGACGGAGGTGAGCCCCCTTGATCAATTAGCAGTGCACCTGAACTGATGTTAGATAAACACAGGCCAAGGCACAGGGAAGAGAAGGGGGTGTGTGGGGAGAGGAGAATGGGGAGAAAGAGGATATGAGGCGAAAGGGGAAATGGAGAGGAGGAGATGGAGGAAGGTCAGAAAAGGAGAAAGGGAGGAAGGGAACAGGGAGAAAAAGAACGGTATGGAGAGAGGAAGGAAAGGGGGGGAAAGAGGAAATGAGGAGAAAGAGGGAATGGAAATGAAGAGATTTGGAAAGGACAGAGAACAGAAGAGGGCTAAGGGAATGAAGGGATGGGCAGCAAGATTGAGGGAATGGGAAGGAAGAGGGAGAGAAGGAAGGGATGGTGAGAAAGGAAGGAATGTAGAGGATAAGGGAATAAGGAGAAGAGAGGAAACATGGAAAAAGAAGAAATGGGGAGAAGACGGAAATGGAAAGAAGGAGGGAATGGAAGAAAGAAGGAAATATGGTGAAATGAAGGAGTGGTGTGGAGTAAAAAATGAAGAGAAAGAGAGAACTGGGAGGAATGGAGGCTGGAAAGAAAGTAGGGAATAGGGAGAAAGAAGAAATTGCGAGAAGGAGGAAATGAGAAGTGAAGGAAAGGAAGAAGGAGGGAATGGGGAGAAAGGTGGTAACTGGCAGAGGGACGTATAGAGGGGAATTAGAGGCTGAACAGAAGAGAGGAAAGGAATGAAGAGAATAATGGAGGAAGGAGGGGGAAAGATGAAAAACACGAAGATAAGAGATGACGGGGGGAAGAAGGTACAATGACAGAGAGGGAAAATTGATTCTTTCGTCGCTGTTTGTTATAGGTTAGGTTACAAAATAAGGAATATGGTTTATACGTTGAAGACAGGCATTGCAATTCAAGAACGCTCCTAAAGCCACCAATACCTCCGAATCCGGCTGGAAAAATCGAAAAGGACTACCATGCTACATGCACACACACAAAAAGGGGAAAGTCAGGGAAATATCGTATGAAAGAATTAATGGAAATAATATTGTACACTATCTTAGCCCGTAAAAGAAAATACCAATGAAACCAGCATTTTGTACAGTGGATTAATTGTCTTTCAACGGTTCAGCCATCCGTACTATATAATGTAGAAAACGTTTTTCCACAGAAACGTACCAGTGTTATTCAAGAGTGACCACGTTTAGGGTTTGTTAAATGTTAGCGATTTGATCCATACCTTTATAACTCGCAAAAGGCATGCTTGGCTGTATGATACTGGGAGAAATTTGTCAACGATATTATAAACATTACCTTTTCCACCGATCTAAAGTGTAATATTTTTGAATGCGAAGAAATGGAAGGAAGGGAAGGAGCAGGTTAAGGAAGTAAAATGGGAAGGCAGTGAAAAAGTGAAGGAGGAAAAAATGGCAGTAGAAAAGTAATGGGTCGAACGAAAAGGGGAAGAGAGAGAGGATTTTAAAATACGGACTGCACTGGGAAAAAGTGAGGAAAACTGGCAAAGAAAAAGGATTGGGACGATACAAAAAGCAAAAGAGGAAGAGGACAAGAAAAGGTTGTGGTGGTGGTGGTTGAAAAAAGGGGAAAAGAGATGATACTGAGGAAAAAAGTGAGAAGATAGAGAAAGGGGACATAAATGGGAAAGCGTTGATGAATAAATGAACATCAAAAGAAAGGATACAAAAATAAGATACTTACGAAAAATCAAGAAAACAGAAAGGAAAAAAAAGAGAGAAAGACTACAGGAGAAGAACGACATGGGAAAAACAGGAAGCAGTGATAAATTATGAGACGAGAGAGATTAGGCAACGAGGAGGAGAATGAAGAGGAGGAGGAAGAAGAGAAGGAAAAGGAAAAGGAGGAGGAACAGAAAGAAGAAGATGATGAGAGAGAGACAGAGAGACGGAGTCGGCTTTACAGGCCCCACTAAAAACAAAGCCAACACACAGAAGAGGCTGAATACTGCAAGAGCTGGGGTCCCTAAACATGACCACGACAACTCTCATCCCGACACTGACTGCTCTCCTCTGGTCTAAACCACCCACAACACCACCATCCACAAAAATTTCTCAGGGCACTCAGACTCCTGGGTGTATATTCTCATAAGATTTAGGAGGCTTTGTAATGATTCTTCCTCAAGGATTTTATTTGCGTATTACATCTTAATCCCTCAAATCCGGTGATATAGTTTTCTGGTTTGTTCTTGTTACCTCCAGACGATTATGTTAAATGTTGAGAAACCATTTGTAGTGACAGAGTTAGAAATAGTCTCCATTAGCTCTTTCTTAACCTGACATCTTTCAAGTTCAATAAAATCGTCTGAAAGAAACAAAAATGAAATTAAAAGTGCGCCGACAAACTGAAAGTACTACTCACTTTCTTTTCATCATAATTAATCTTTCTTCTGATATTTTTTCACTACTATCTGTTTATGTGAACATTCATCACTTACTCAATACACAAGAATATATTAACGTATCAGATCCAGAAAAAAATGGTAAGGGGGCAATGCTAGTGAGCCTCCTTGATCGACAGTTATAAGGAGTTTGGCATTTTTTCCCTGATAAAATTTTGCTGCCTGAATCATGGGAACTATTTGGGTGTCGTGGGAAGCATGTGTATCACTGCTGGTCAAGTGGTTAGAGAAGTGACTCGGTGTTTGAATGAAAGGGAGTTCGATACCAGACCTATGCGATTAAAAAAATGTAAACGTTTGAATTTCGTTAAAGACATTTATTTCCCACAATAACAACCAACACGTCATAAAAACAATCGCGGTAATATCATCACTCCTGTCTTTAATGAGACAGTCCTACCATGTATTCAGTATGGACGGTAAGCATCAGTGCACAAGTGATGTATGGGAAGGTGTCTGTCA
>JAGKTI010034429.1:0-10355 GCA_018397915.1 Birgus latro | reverse complement strand
AGATAGATTTTCTTTTTTTATGCAAGGAAGAAGGAACTAAAGGTCAGGGCCCGCATACTGTTCCTTCCAAGAAAAATTAAAAACAATACAAAACAGAGCCAAATTCAAGATTCATTCATTTTGAGATGCCTGGACACACTGCGTTTGAAAGACTGGAGATCATAGGAAGTTGGGAATACAGACAGAGGGAAACAGTTCCAGAGTTGACCAGTTGCATAAATGAAGGACTGGGAGTAACGGTTAACTCTTGCACTAGAGAGTTGGACAGAAAAGGGATGAGAGATTGTTGCTAGACGGGTACTACGTGCCTGTCGTAAAGGTGGAGGGATGTGTTTGCTAGAGGCGGCTTGGCAGCACAGGAGTTCCAGACCACACACTCCCCGGAGCTCTGCAGGCTTCTCCATCATGACACTGAAGCAAGCCCTTGACACACCCATCCCCTCCCACAGGTAGAGAGTGCCCTCTTACCCCTGGAAAAGGAATCCCGGGCTTGGTAACGTAAACCTGATGACCCGACTGTATCGGGTCCCTCTAGCTTCACTGCTCTGGACGCAAACCACACAACCCTATCGCCAGACTAAGAGGAAGAAAGAGCCAGACATTGGGTCTCCACTTTTATGGAGCCAGGGTTGTAGCCTATCTACTCTGATGGCTCTGTAGCTATTTCTTCTACTGATAAAGCAGATCTCTTCACTCAGACTTTCTCCTCCAATTCCACCTTAGACGATTCCAGTGCTATTCCTCCATCACTTCCCCCCTCTGACTTCCTCTTGACTGACATTAAAATTTCTTCAGCTGATGTATTTTCTGCCATCACTGGCCTCAATACTAAAAAGGCATATGGTCCTGATGGAGTCCCTCCTGTTGTCCTCAAAATCTGTGTTTCTGTGCTTACACCCTGCCTAGGTAAACTCTTTTGCCTTTGTCTGTCAACTTGTACCTTTCCTTCTTGCTGGAAGTTTGCTCTCATTCAGCCAGTCCCAAAGAAGGGTGACCATTCCCAACCCTCTAACTATCGTCCAATTGCTTTAACATCCTGTGTTTCAAAAGTTTTCGAGTCAATTCTTAACAGACAAATTTTAAAGCATCTTTCCTGTCACAACCTTCTTTCTGATCGTCAGTATGGGTTCCGTCAGGGACGCTCCACTGGCGATCTTCTCACCTACCTTTCAGACTCCTGGTCATCCTCCTTTCGGGGCTTTGGCGAAAGCTTTGCCATTGCACTTGACATCTCAAAGGCTTTCGATCGAGTCTGGCATAAATCTTTAATTTCCAAACTGCCCTCCTACGGTTTTTATCCTTCTATCTTTGCCTTCATCTCTAGCTTCCTTTCTGGTTGTTCTATAGCCGCTGTTGTAGACGGCCATCGTTCCTCTCCTAGACCTATCAACAGTGGTGTTCCTCAGGGCTCTGTCCTATCACCTACTCTCTTCCTTTTATTCATCAATGACCTTCTAAGCTGTACATCTAACCTTATCCACTCATATGCTGATGATTCCACCCTTCACCTTTCCATTCGGTTCCTGCAACGTCCATCTCAGCAGTTACTTCAACAAAAAAGGGATGAGGCTATGGCACACCTAATGTCTGACTTGGCTCGTATCTCTGATTGAGGTAAAAATAATCTTGTTATTTTTAATCCATCAAAAACTCAGTTCTTACACTTATCAACCCGACAAAATCTTCCTCAGGATTACCCACTAATGTTTAATAATGAACAGTTATGTCCTGCATCATCCTTGAACATACATTAAACCCTCCATAAGCCGAAGTTTTAGAAGCCGGAATCTTCAGTTAGCCGAACTCAGGCCGAGACCACGTATGAAAGTAGGCCGAAATGCGAAAGTAGGGGGAGAAATGGCGCCAAGCGGACTCGTGGCGCCAGTCTGCTGCTTGCTTTTGGAGACGGTAGTTGCGCCGTTCTTACTGTCATTTAGTGCTGAACAGTGCTCTCCTTTTGCCTTCTGCCTTGCCATGGAAGGTTCATAGCTTAAAAGAAGTGATACTGGCACCTCTAGTCATAAAGGAATGAAGCTAAAAAAAAAAAAAAATGTGCGAGTGTGACAGTGTAGTGATCATGATTAAAGTTCAGTACTATTATTACTGAAAGTGTTACATTGCAGTCTATTACAGTGATTACATTTAAGTTTAGTTCTTAATATAGAGTGAAATAAATACTGGGTACTTTTTAGAATTTACGTTCAAGTGTGAGTTAAACCACCTCCACCACCTCCGTCTCCAAAACAAAACAAACTGCCGACGATCTTCTGCCTCTGACAAAAGGCAAATTATGTGCACTGAATTCTTTCCTTTTTGTCTTTCTTTATTAATTTATACACTGTATATGCTCCTTTACTTTAGTGTTAAGAAGACAAGTAATAAGTATTGTTATTGCAGTTGTGGGGGGTGAAAATCCATCTCCAACACACGTTACCAACAGTCGGTACTGCCTCTGTGAATGATTTTCTACCAATTAACCACTTCAGTACTGTGATGTCTATTTCTACTTTATTTACGCTTCCTCCAGCCGATTTTATGGCACTCAGGACAGGACTCACATACTGAAGGGGCTAACGAAGGCTGTACCAACCCCATGCACTTCCACAGATCCAACCTACACTGTCTAAAATTGTTTGGTGGCAGCAAGAACAAAATGAAAATACACCCAGCACTGAAGGGGTTAAATGTATATTAAATGCACTAATTTGTTTTTTATCATAACTAATTTATTTATATATGCTTCTTTAATTTAGTGTTAAAAGGACAAGTAATAGGTATTGTCTTAGCAATTTTGGGGGGTGAAAAATCGGTAACTCGAACCAGGGTAGAGCCCCATATAGTTCGGCTTATGAAGGGCTTACTGTACTTGGGGTTTCATTCTCTCGGGATTTGTCTTGGAAAGAACATATTACATTTCTTGTGAAATCTGCTTCCAAGAGATTAGATGTGCTAAGCCGATTCCAAACTTTCTTTACCCCGGCACAGTTGTTGACCTTGTACACGGGTTTTATTCGCCCGTGTATGGAGTACAACTCTCATGTGTGGGGAGGCTCCCCACATGCAGCTCTTCTCAATAGGGTGGAATCAAAGGCTTTTCGTCTCATTAACTTTCTTCCTCTTACTGATTCCCTTCAACCTTTGTCTCTTTGCCGCACTGTTGCATCTTTATCTCTCTTCTATCGCTACTTCAATGGTCACTGTTCGTCTGAACTGTCTGCTTGCATCCCTCCACCTCTACGACGGGCACATAGCACCCATCTAGCAACAAACTCTCATCCCTTTTCTGTTCAGCTCTCCAATGCAAGAGTTAACCATTACTCCCAGTCCTTCATTTATGCAACTGGTCAACTCTGGAACTGTCTTCCTCTGTCTGTATTTCCTACTTCCTATGATCTCCAGTCTTTCAAACGCAGTGTGTCCAGGCATCTCAAAATGAACGGATCTTGAATTTGGATCTCTTTTGTATTGTTTTTGCTTTTTCTTGGAAGGAACAGTATGCAGGCCTGTGGCCTTTGGTTCCTTCTTCCTTCGTTTCATTTCGTTTTTGAAGGCTGCAACATGCTTGCATGCGTCGGCCTTTTTGGATTGGAGCGTGTAGCATTTTATGACCGGATGCCCTTCCTGATGTCTACCAATGACCCTTGGGTGGATTCGATCCTCCGACCCTACGGCCAGAGCGGAGCGCTCTAACCCTCTGAGCCAAATAAAAAAAAAAAAAAAAAAGGTTCAGTTCTTTGGGGGGGGCAAGGGGAATCTTTCCTGAAATTGCTTCTCTTGCCTGATTCCATATCGGGACATAAGATACTTCAGTTCTGTTTTTCACCTTGCATGTTGTGTATTGTGGTACCTGAAGCTCTTTCACGTGACTTCAGAGATGGACTCCCGTGGGAGATGTTGTATGCTGATGATTTGGTGTTGATTGCAGAGAATGAAAAGGACTCGGAGAAAAGATTTAGGAAATGGAGAGATGGTATGGGGCACAAGGGCTTAAGGGTAAATGCAGATAAGAAAAAAGTGACGATATCTAGGGTCGAAGAAGAGGGAGAGTGGCCACGTGCAATTTGCCACAAAGGTGTGGGAAGTAATTCCATCATGTGCAGTATTTGTGATAAATGGGTGCACAAGAGATGCAGTGGTATTAGAGGTAGACTGCAAGATAATGCTGATTTTATGTGTGCATAGCAGGTTCAGTTCTTTTGGGGGGGCAAGGGGAATCTTGCCCGAATCCACATCGGGACATAAGATACTTTGGTTCTGTTTTTCACCTTGAATGTTGTTTATCATGGTACTTGAAGCCCTCTCACGTGACTTTAGAGATGGACTCCCACGGGAGATGTTGTATGCTGATGATTTGGTGTTGATTGCAGAGAATGAAAAGGAGGTGGGGGAAAGATTTAGGAAGTGGAGAAATGGTATGAGGCACGAGGGCTTAAGAGTAAATGCAGATAAAACAAAGGTGATGATATCTAGGGTTGGTGGTGGTACAGTCAAAGAAGAAGGAGAGTGGCCATGTGCAGTTTGTCACAAAGGTGTGGGAAGTAATTCCATCTTGTGCAGTTTCGTTTTTGAAGGCTCCAACATGCTTGCATTCATCGGCCTTGGTCACCTAATGGCGGCTCTCCATTCTGCTCGATCTTTGGCAACCTTCCTTTTCAGTCCCTTAACCTAAGATCACACCTAATGACCTCGTCCCATGTCTTTCTCGGTCTACCCCTCCCAGCCCCTCCCCCGTTATTAACACTTCTCACCCTCTGCACCCAATTATCATCCCCTATCCTCTCCACATGTCCAAACCACCTCAGCCTTCCTCTCCTCATCACAACACCAATACACTCCAGTCCCATCCTACCTCTCAACTCTTCCATCGTAAACCAAGCCCCCTCAGGCCCTGCACGCAGGGATGCGCTGCACATCCACCTAATCATTGTCATTTCTGTATGTTTAAGCCTGCGAATATCCTCTTCCTTTACTGCCCAGGTCTCACTACCATACAGCATTACACTCCTAACACATGCTGGATACAAAGACCCCTTAGCACATAAGGAGAGTCCTCTCAATGTCAGGAGAGGCAACAGCTCCCTGAACTTCTTCCAACCACTTTTCACCCTAGCAACCGAGCTAGCTNTCAGTTATCCTCAGTTATGTTCTTCTCTTGACTCAGTGTTTAGCCAGTTTTTTTTTTAAATCATGGCCTGTGTTCTTGTCAGTTAAGGAAACTCTCAAACACCTCTTCCCAATTAATTTATATTACCCCTTGCTGTCCTTTCGTATGTTATTTAAATCATTCAAATATCACCATACTAAAAAATGTACAAAATCCTGTTAACCACCTGTATCCAAAAATAAACAGCTAAGGGCTAGGGAGCTTGCTTAATTGATAAGAATACAAGCCATGTGTACAGTACCATGGTTCACCTCAGTTTGGGAATTCCTTCAGAAAAAGGATGGCATCATTTGATTTGAGTATTTGATTAAATCAGTAATTAGCTTCATATATTTTCACTTCACTCAGCTAGATATGAACTCAGGGGACTGGTGGACAGCATCCCCTGAAAGGAGGGCGGTGATCTGCCGCTGTTCACGTAACAACACGTTTCTGCAGACAAGAAGCAGGGAAATGATAATGGATCAGGTAAATGAGACAGCCTTCGTTAGTAGTGGGCTGTGGTGTGTAGCGTAGGAGGCAGTCCAGCACCTGA
Source organism: Birgus latro (assembly GCA_018397915.1). NCBI lineage: Eukaryota > Metazoa > Arthropoda > Malacostraca > Decapoda > Coenobitidae > Birgus > Birgus latro. The sequence goes on along the minus strand of JAGKTI010034429.1, from coordinate 4,656 downwards.
GTCCTTGTGATGTGTTTTGCTGACAGCTCTTTTCTTTCTTTTACTGCTGTATGAATGGTGGCAATTTGTGACCATAAACAGGGGAACATTGATCCATCCATCCATCGTCCAATCCTTCGTTGCCCCATGAGAAGTGTAAGAGCCTGGGGCTAGGCAAGTTGGTCCTGACATTTAAGATGAGAGTGACCAGCCTCACTCATCCCTGAGTGGCATTACGTGGGCAATAAACCCCAACCACCGCATGGATATAGACCTTCTCTGGCTCAATCCGACTGGAGTGCTATAATTACCCATAAACCACCAGGTGCCAAAATTTGGTTATATGGTTACCACCCAGCGCAGTAAATGTTTCCTGGTGTACAGGAAACCATTGGGCTTGTCACTCATACATACAGAAATAAACTGGTAAGGAAAGGTGCTTGGGTATCTCCCCAACCAGTGAGAATATGACTTATTCTTTTACTTACTCACACTTGTGTAGGAGCTGCCCAGTGAGGGCCAACGGTCTATTGTAATATAGTACCAGTATTTCTTTGATGGGTGATGAGAGGTTGGAAATACAGTACTACAAAATAATATAAAGGTGGAACCAGCAAAGGACTCAGGTAAATGAATGTGAAGGTAATTGGAGTGAGGTAAGTTACCTAAAGAATATAATACTGATCAAGAGTAGCCCCATACAGCATGGGAGGTGGTAGAAAAGGAATACAAGAAGGAAAATAAAAGGAGGAAAGATGAGAGATGGAAAGGAGAGATAGGAGGGAGGAAAGGAAAGGAGAGATGGGAGGGGAAAAGGAAAGGAGAGGTGGGAGGGAAAAGTAAAGAAGAGGGCAGAAATATATTTAAAGTCTCATCTCATGAGGAAGGGAAAATATAAGTACAGTACTGAGTGAGACTTATATAACTTCTATGCAGCCATGACGACTCTGTAGCAAGTGGAAGGGATGGGTGTAAAGTCATGAAGGAGAATTTTAATGTGTTAGTAAGTGAAATGAATGGATTCAACAAGGATATCAGTGTTGTGAGAGAGAGATAGAGAGAGATCTAGAAGAGGAGAGAAGTGAGAAACAATCTTCATTCAGAATGGAAAACAATAAAGAGAGAGGAATAGAGGAACACAACAAAGAGAATTAATGGCAGAAAAGTGTAGAAAAAGACCAAAATGAAGGGCTGAGAAAGAGAATGAAAGAAAGAAGAAAAATCCTTAAAACAGAGAGGAAATATTGGAGGAATGTGGGATGGAGAAAGATTTGAAACACACCTAAGTCATTAAAATAGCAGAGATGCATGAGAAGGATTAAGAAAGGGTGGACTGATAAAGAGAGCGAGAGACTGATGAGGAGAGTGTATGGGAGTGAGGTGGAGGGGTGAGAGGGAGGGGGAGGTTAAGGATGAGATGGAGTGGAGAGGTATATGAGAGAGGGAAGTGCGAGCTGGGAGCAGGGCAGTGAAATGGCGAGGGACAGAGCGACATGGAGGCGATTTGTCTGTGGCCACCCCTTACAGAATTAAGGCATCTGGCAATAGATAGATAGGATTGGTAAAGAAGAGGAAATAGAAAGAAAAGGCTGAGAACACAATAAACAGGAAAGAAATATTACATGGAATGTGTGAATACAGAAACACAACAACAAATTGGATAACAGGATAGAGAAACATGGAAATGAGCATGAAATGAGGGGTAGATGAAGAGGGAACAGGAGGTAATGGGACAGTGAGTGGGAATTAAGGAGTGAGAGGGGAATATACCAGACAAAATAATTAGTGTGAAAATAGAAAATAGGGTGTGGATGTGGACGTGATAAGCGTTAGGAGAAACACATTGAGGTGGTTTGGCCATATGGAGAGGATGGAAAGTGAGAGACGGACGAGGAGAGTGTATGTGAGTGAGGTGGAGGGAGGGGAGAGGGAGTGGGAGGCCAAGGATGAGATGGCGTGGAGAGGTATATGAGAGAGGGGTGTGTGAGCTGGGAGTAGGGCAGTGAAATAACGGGGGACGGCGACATGGAGGTGATTTGTTTGTGGCCACCCCTTACAGGATTAAGGCGTCTGGCAATAGTTAGATAGGTAGACAGAAAATAGAAGATAACTAATGCTTGTCCACTTTAACCTGGCGGAAATTTTCGTCCTTTTGTGGCTTATTTCCCGTCACTGAAATGCAGATGTTGATACTGCGGCTCTGCATTCTATCCTAACCACTTCTTTGTAACTAGCATCATATTTTAGTGTTTATCGCGCTGCAGTACTACAATTTTTCCATAGCACTTCTTTGTTTCTAGCATTATTATTATTATTATTATTATTATTATTATTATTATTAATCTCTTGTTACAGATCAGCATTCAAGATGGAGGGATGGCAGGTTTAGAAGTTAAAGTGGACAGTCTCAAATATATCAGCAGTGAGGGGAAATTGAATACTTAAGTGTAATTTATTTGGAAATAACTTAACTATATCGAGAAACGTTGTGAGTGAATCGAACAGCTGAGTTATTGAAAAGTAATTAAAAGAAAAATTGGGTATAAAAAAAGTCGGGGAGGACGATTTATAAAAGACATTAATGTAGGATTAGATAGTTCAGTGGAGTGGGGAGTAATCAGGAGGCTCGTGGGAGTGAAGGGGGGGGATGGGATGAGAGGGGAGGGAGAGGGGGTGATTGGGGACTTCAGAGAGGAGGGGAGGGAAGGGTAGTAGAGGGGACATGGGAAGGGGATGAAGGTGGGGTGGGAAAAGAAAGGGATTGAGGGATATACAGGGGGAAGGGAGGGGAGGTGGGGCGAGGGGATGAAGATGAGTACAGGAATGGGAGAGGAAGCGGAAGAAACTGGCAGGGAGGTAAGGGGAGTTGGATGAAAAGGAGGCGAGAGGGAATACTGTAGAAGAGGAGGGGAAGATTACTGGGTGGGGGTGGGATTTAGGCATTTACTCCACATGTTCATGGCTAGGAGGGGGATTGCAGAGAGCGAGTTGCATAAGCCCATAATTAGCAAAAGGAGAATTAGTGCAGGAAATTCGTATAATTATTGAAGATTTGCAATTTACGTTATCAGTTAAGGAAATTCTTGTACAAACCATAATTTCATACTGACTACATAAAGAAGAATAGAGACCTAGATTTTGATATACTGTAATAAAAAATTATCTATATCTATCTGTCCATCTATATATACCTATCCATCTATCTGTCTATCTATCAATCTGTCTATAAACATAAACATACTGTACACTGTTTTGTGTGTCTCCTTAATAAGTGGAAAACTATGGTCGCATTTGCATGTCCGAAATTCGTCGTTGGTGGCGAGAGGGAGGGAGTGATACATGGGTGGCCGTGTTTATAGACTTTCTCAGAACTGATGCATATTAACAGAGTTGTCACACTTTGTTTTGTTGCCCGATGTATTAGTATTTAAGCACCTAACATCAAGGCAGAATCACTACGAAATCAAAAATAATAATAGAAGTGAAACGTGATCAGTTTCATAGTATACTGTGTGTGATATTTATTATGCTTTAAAAAAAAAAATGCTCTGTGGACCATACTTCGCCCCATCTTCAGGTGGGAAACGGGGTCGAGACACTGATGATGATGGTGGTGGTGGTGATGTTGTCAATGGTTGTAATGGCAGTTATAGTTGTAATCAATTTAGCTAATATATCCTGAACAGCGATAAATAAGGATCCGTTTATTTAGTCCTTATCAGTGTGTCATCGAGGGTGGAAGAATATGTGAATCTTCGATCGCTATGCCCAAAGAATTTGCCAGAACGATTGCAAGGTACAGGCTCGGCACACGTCGTGAACTGCCTAAGCACACACACACACATTTACACAGTTATTCACGAAACACTTAACTCTTTTTTTTTTTTTTATTCATGATACCTCTAGGCGCTTTGGTAGACTTTGGAGAAACTGCTTGTGGCTACAGGTTAGAAACACTCTTCATTAATCGTCTCAAGTCTCCATGAATCCTCTCACAGCCTGATACCTCTTCCTAAGCTGAATCAAATCATCTAAAGGCATAAAAGACATCATCGAAGTGACGGGTTAGCTACTATAATATCGGGCGGTCAGAATATGTGAAACGTGGGTTGCGATGTCCGTAGAATTTTTCTCCAGGCGAATTTACTATACGTGTTTCCCTTTAAAGCTGTTATACTGCTTTTATGCTAACTTGGCCTAAAATTACCATCTTTCCAACCTTAAATCTGAACTGTAGCAATAGATTAACACTTGAATATGGTGCTAGTTATGAAGAAGTGCTATGGAAAGGATGTTGAGCCACAGCATTGTCTCATGCTGCCACTGAGCTGCGTGAAATGAGCAGCAAAAGCACGAAAATCTAGGCCAAGTTAGCGTAAAAACAGTATAGTATATGATGATTTTTTTTTTCCGTCGTGAACATCCGAGAAGATTACAACATATGTGCTCAACCATGTCAGAGAGTCACTAGCGGTAGCTAGAATCTGAAACCAAAGTCCGCAGGATTTTCCACGGGACAGTAATGAGGGTATAGAATCCTGTAGTAGTGAAGGGCTCCAGAACACCCGGAGAAAGAGACATTAATCACAGACAGTAAGAGTAAGTGAAATGTGGGCAGGTAGGTCGGTAGAATTTCCAACGGGCCAGGTACAGTATAGTCTGTTTAAAGACAGCCTC
>JAGKTI010034428.1:0-11461 GCA_018397915.1 Birgus latro | reverse complement strand
TAAGAATATATGGAGTGGATGGGAAGTTGCTGAAGGCAGTGAAGAGTATGTATGAGGGTGCTAAGGCTGCAGTGCGTGTGGATGGCAAACTGAGTGAATCTTTCCATTTGAAGGTTGGATTGAAACAAGGATGTGTCATGTCTCCATGGTTGTTCAATCTGTACATGGATGGGGTTATAAAAGAGATACAAGGTCGGGCAGTGGATGTTGGAGCGGCCCTAGTGAGAGAGGGCAGTGTTTGAAAACTCCCTGTACTGTTGTTTGCAGATGATACTGTGTTGTTGAGCGAAGACGAAGGGGAGCTGCAAGGCTTGGTAGATGAGTTTCAGAGAGTGTGTAAGAAACGGAATCTAAAGGTGAATGTAGGGAAGAGTAAAGTGATGGTCTTCGAAAGAAATGAAGCCAGTGAATGTACAGTGAGACTGGATGGGAAGGATATGTAGAATGTGAGTGAATTTAAGTACTTGGACAGTGTGATGAGTAAGGATGGAAGTCTGGAGGGTGAAGTGCTCGAAAGGGTGCAGCAGGGAAGGAAGGTTGCTGGTTCGTTGAAGGCACTGATAAGAAACAGGGAGGTGAGCATGGAAGTGAAAAAGTTGTTACATCACAGTATTGTGATACCAACTCTGACATATGGAAGTGAAGCTTGGACCCTGTTGGAAGGACAGAAGCCAAGAGTGAGAGCAGTGGAAATAAGTTATTTGAGAGGAGCATGTGGAGTCACATGGAGAGACAGACTAACAAATGAGGAAGTGAAGGAGCGTTGTGGTGTGGTTGAGGACGTGATGGGAAGCGTTAGGAGAAACACGTTAAGGTGGTTTGGGCATGAGGAGAGGATGGAGAGTGAAAGACTGATGAGGAGAGTGTATGTGAGTGAGGTGGTGGGGGTGAGAGAGGGGGGGAGGCTGAGGATGAGATGGAGGGATGGAGTGGAGAGGTATATGAGAGAGGGGGGTGTGAGTTGGAAGCGTGGTAGTGAAATGGCAGGGGACAGAGTGACATGGAGGCGATTTGTTTGTGGCCACCCCGTGTGGGATTAAGGCGTCAGGCAATAGATATATAGATAGATTATTATATTAGTATATTAGACTGTTTTTACTACAAAACGAGGGTAAATCATTCACTGCTGAAGATAAATGAATTAAATTATTACACTTCTCAGCTCACACTTGACAAGTTGACACACCAGTCCACCTCTATTCCTTGGCTCTAACCTCCTCAGTCCTCACTCCTCAGTCACAGTCAAACTCCTCCAACAACTGAAACAACTCCATCTTGAGCAAGTCCATGTTGCCCATCACAAGAACAAACTACTCAGAGTTTTCAGAGGCAAATACAAAACCACAAACTTGCGTAAAATCTGTCGCAAATGCGAATTCCAAAATTAAATCACACTTCCACAACTATGGAATTTGCGGTTTTCGGACGTGATTGCAGAAGTGCCAAGCTCTGACATACACACTCACTTAACTAAATAAGGTTAAAGAGATAGTATTAGTAGTTATGGAGGGTAACAACGAAGCTCAAGAAGAGACTGAAGAAGTGTTTAGGTTAGGAAAGTACGATGTAGGAGAAGCGAGGACATTGAAGGTAAAATTTGGTAAATGAAATAATCAATAGAACATGGAAATTGTCAGACAGAGAGGGGTTAAAAAATGTTTGGATAAGGAGAGTTGCAAATGAGGAAGAAAGAGCTAAAATAAAGGGGTTAGTAAAGGAAGCTAAGGCAAAAAATGAACAGAGAATGAAGGAAGAGAAGGCAGTGTTTTATTAGAGAGTTATGAATCAGAAATTGAGGAAGTGGTACCGACAGAGAGAAGGAGAGAAGAGGGTATAAAAAATAACGAAAAAAGTTTGAAAATGGAGTACACTAATACTGTATTGATGGTTTAATATCGGCAAGGTTAGAAATCAACAATTTCTTGAGGGTACATGAACCTGATGTTGCATGCTTTGTAGAGACCAAATTAAGAGAAGATATTGATATCCATATGGGAGACGGTAATTACAAACTGTGAAGAAGAGACAGAAAAGAAAAAACAGGAGGAGGAGTGATGATAGCAGTGAAGAACAATATAAATGTAGATACTGTGGAAATGGGAGAGGGTAGGGCTGAAGTGATAAATATGAAATTAGAAACTGGAGAGAATGGTAAGAGAGATATCGTTCGTTTCGTTTTCGAAGGCTGCAACATATGGCAGTAGTATAGGTTCCCTCTAAGACAAGAGCATGGAATGATGATGAATACCAGGAGATGTTGTCAGACATGGTTAGTTATCTACAGAAAGTGACTGTGAAAAGCAACAATATAATTGTAATGGGTGATTTTAACTGTAAAGAGGTGAACTTGGAGGAATGGGACTCAGATGGCAGTGAAGATTCATGGGACACTATATTGTTAAATACAGCAATGAATACAGTAAGACCTCACTATAACGGACTAACTGGGGCCAAAGCCAGTCCGAAAAATGCAAAATTCCGATAAAAGCGACATCCGGACTTACCCCTGCTAATCCGGACTTTTTCCGATATATCAGACATTAGTCCGAATTGCATCAGTGGTTTTCACCACCATTGCAGTAAAGTATTGTACTGTGTTATACCTTCACTACATTAATCAAATGGTATAATAATACTGTACTGTGCACTGAAAAACATGTCTTTTACTTGTCTTATTGTGGTGAACATAGTTGAAGTGGTCAGGCAGTCCGGACTGCTTCTGGCTTTATCGGACTTTTTCCAATATATAGGAGTTTAGTCCGGTAGCTCCTCGAGTCCAATAAAAGCGAATTCCGGTCTATTGAAGTACGTTATATCGAGGTTTTACTGTAATGTAAAGACGCAGTGGGTCAAAGAAGAGACATGATTCCGAGGTGATGACACACCAGCAAGATTAGATTTACTGCTAACCAAAGAACCTGACAAAATTGAATCTTTGAAATATTCATGTCCTATAGGAAAAAGTTATCATGTGGTCATTGAATTCCAGATGATAATAGGGAACGTGGTGCCAAGAGATGAGCTTTACAGGCAAGGGAGATATAACTTTGGGAAAGCAAACATTGAAGAATTGAGAAAATTTTTTGAAAATGCGGATTGGAGAAAATTCAGAGAAACAAAAGAGATACAGAGGAAGTGGGATATTTTTCTAGCCCTCTATAATTTGGGAGTGAAAAAATATGTGCCAAGTGTAAGAGGGAAACAAAACAGGAAAAAGGAATGGTATAATAGAAGGCGTATGACAATAAAAAAAGAGAAAGACATGGCGTGGAACAAATGGAGAAAGAGAGGTAATAACAGAACAAAGGAAGAATATAAAGGAACTAGAAACCAATATACAAGGATACATAAAGAGGAAGAAAGGAACTTTGAAAAAGGTATAACTGACAAATGTAAGGATGAACCCATATTGTTTTACAGAAATGTCAAAGGCAAATTGAAACAAAAGGAAGGAATCACCAATCTGAAAGTACAAAGAGAGGTCCATAAAGATGTGGCAATGCAAACTGAAATAATGAACAAATGTTTCCAATCAGTTTTCACTAATGAAAGGAGTTTGTGGAGGGGGAGGGAGTAGCTAGAAATGTAGTGATAAAAGATATAAAAGTGGAAGTGCAGGAAGTGTATAAATTACTGGAAATTCAAGATGTACCGAAAGCCCCAGGACTGGATGAAAACTCTATACTAGGTACTGAAGGAATACAGAAAACAACTGGCGGATAAGATTCACAGTTTAACTGTGTGTTCTCTGGAAGAGGGGAAAGTGACTCGGGAATGGAAGAGGGCAAATATGGTACCTATTTATAAGGGAGGAAACAAGGAAGAACCCCAGAATTATAGTCCAGTGTCTCTAACCAGCTTGGGTGCAAAACTGTGTGAAAGAATCCTGAAAGATACATGGATAAAATATCTGGAAAAGATGAATATTTTGACAGAAAGCCAGTTTGGTTTCAGAAGTGGAAGGTCATGTGTTTCCAATTTGTTGAGCTTTTACTCAAGAGAGATTGACGTGCTACAGGAGAGAGATGGTTGGGTGGATTGTGTGTATTTAGATTTGGAAAAGGCCTTCGACTAGGTACCCCAAAAGAGACTAACGTGGAAATAGAACATATAGGAGGACTGAAGGGAAACCTCCTGGAATGGATGAAAGACTTTTGAGATACAGACAAATGAGGACAGTAATAAAGGACAGGACATCTGGATGGAGGGAAGTAACAAGTGGTGTCCCACAGGGCTCGATGTTGGTGCTAGTAATGTTCCTGATTAACGTAAATGATATGGTATGGAGTGAACAGTTATGCAAGTCTGTTTGCTGATGATGCAAAGATCTTGAGGAAGGTAGGGGTTGAAAAAGACTGTAAAATACTGCAGGAGGATCTGGATAGGATACATGACTGGAGTCGCATGTGGGAAATGAAAGTCAACACAAAAAATTGAAAAGTATTGGAAATGGGTAAAAGTACCAAGAGGCCATCACTGACATTACAAAAGCAAAAGAAGAGGAAAATCTGGGAGTGCTGGTCCAGGATAATTTGTCACCGGAAAAACACTTTAACAAGATAGTTTGAGAGACATAAACTCTTGAACAACATAAGAGCAGCATTTCATTACATGGGTGAGGAGATGAAAAAATTGATAGTGGCCATGTCATATCCGCCCCAGGTTAGAATATGCAGCAGTAGTGTGGTCCCCACACAAAAAGAAAGATATAAACAAGATTGAAAGAATACAAAGAACATCAACCAAGATGGTCCCCAGTCTGGCAGCTCTGTCGTACTGAAAGAGGCTGGAAAGGCTGGATTTGCCTTCCTTTGAGGAAAGGAGAGAAAGGGGCGACATGATTACAGTGTTCAGGACCCGGATGGAAGTGGACAAAATTGACAGAGAATATTTCTTTGGGTGGGATGAGAGAGTAACAAGAGGACACGGAACGAAACTGAAGAAGCCAAGCTGCTTGAAGGACATCAAGAAATACAGATTTCCTAACAGATCCATAGACCTGTGGAGTAGTCTGGACAAACAGATCGTCCAGTTTAAAAACTTCAACGAGTTTAAAGCAAAATTTGACTTATCAAGAAACAGAGACGGGACCCCACGAGCGTAGCTCATTTCCTATATATCACAATTAGGTATATTAGGTAAATTAGATAAATACACACACACACAGTCAAAACAAAACAAAGTAAATGAGGCCAAGCTGGCAAAGTAGCTTCCTCCAAAAGAGTGTTGCTGGAGAAAACAGAGGCAAGGATTCCACACAAGTCTCAATTACTGTACAACAATGCTGTTATGGGTGATAAGGTTTGCAAGAAAAGTATTCTAACTGCCTGGCTAATGCTATTTTACATAAATGTGATTCTGACTGAAGAAATTAGGAGATAATGGAGCAGCAGCAGAGGCAGCAGCAGCAACAGCAGCCCAGGTTAAACTGAAACAAGAATCTAGTGGACTGCAGACTGAATTTGTCCTTCTCTGACAGTCTACCATCCCACTTTCATGAGACAGGAAAAACCTGAGGGCCGTTAATAGTCACACTGATGTCACTACACAAAAGAATCCCTCTACAGCACCACGCAGTGCAGATACTACAGCTTTGCAGATACTAAAACCTTTGAGCCAGTAAATGGAAGATTATATTCTAAAACCGCCCATGTAGTCACTACTTACTGATATATCTTCAATGAAGAATTCTCTCTTAACAAGATCTTTGAAAACTGAAGGAAATGTACTGATAAGTGCTCCACACATATCTTGTGCTGGGCTCTTTTGCACAACACAACTTCTGCAAAAAAAAGAATACAGTAAGCATGTCATTAAGTCTTACCAGTATCCATCTACTTTCAGCATTATCTTAAATCAAAAGCTAATCTGAGTTAACTCATGTAACAATGGTAAGCATGATAAATGTAAATGACATGCAAAATGCACTTTAATATTAAAAGGCACTGCATTACATGTATTGCCACCACTTTTATCTGTACTTAGATTTCAATGTTCATTTAAGGTGAGGAGAGCTAGAAGCCACTCCCCAGAGAGTGTGCATACTTCTCATGTGACAACGTGAAGTATACAGTGGGAGCTGCCAGTGAAAATGCCAGCACAACGTCTTCTACTTTCTTCATCTCCTCCTTCCGTCGCTTTAAGTTGTTATAATACTGCCGACGTACAGGGATGTTCTTGAAGAGGTTACTCACGATCACTGCTGTGCCTGAATAAAATTAATATATCACTGGCTACATGAACACTGTATTAATATATGAGGAATCTGGTCTATCAACAATTCCCTGCCACCAGTGGTGGTGGAAGGTGTTACTGTGTAAATACAAACTTTATGTGACAGGAATATGAAACACACAACAATAGTCTATGAGCAGGCACATACATTCAATGTGGAATGAGAAACAGAGAAGGCAGAATAAAATGGTAGCAATGTTTTGTCACCAAGCATTTGTTAGTACAAGCATTATGACAGCAACAAAGCACAAGAACCTTGAAGAAAGGGCTGAGGGTAAGCCAGGGGGTTGATGCCAAGATCAACTTAAGAACTTTTTATCTGAATTAGACCAAACTTGGTGGAATGGCTGAGGGTATGACAAGAAGAAAGGGATCTGATTTTAAGAAGAATCAATCAAAGGTCAAGGTCACAAAGCAAGGTCAAAGTTTAGCCAGTGTGTGTCTTTGTGAATAAAACAACAGTATTTATCTGATTTTAACCAAACTTGGTGGAAGAAGTGAGGGGCAGCCAAGGGGTTGACCTACTGGTTTGGTGAACAACAGGTCAAGGTCAGCATACAGCAAAACCAACTTAAAAGTTTTTATCTGATTCAGACCAGTACCGGTATTAGTCGATGGGTTCAGTGTAAGGAAAAGATGAAGGGATTCAATTCTCAGAACAATCAATCAAAATCCAAGGCCAGAGGATGAGGTCAAGGTCAAGGTTATATGGTTAGGTCAACTTAAACAGTTTTTAACAGATTTTGATCATTGTTAGTGAAAAGATTCAGGGTAAAGCAAGGATGAGGGGATTCAAATTTGAGAACACTCTGTCATAGGTCACAGTTACAGGGCAAGGTCAAATGTTCAACCATATCAAACCAAACAGTTCTGATTCAGTTTTGAATAAACTTGATGGAAATGAGAGTATGCCAAGGATGATGCATCAAAAACTCAGTTTTTACACTTATCAACCCGACAAAATCTTCCTCAGGATTACCCACTAATGTTTAATAATGAACAGTTACGTCCTGCATCATCCTTGAACATGCTTGGGGTTTCATTCTCTCAGGATTTGTCTTGGAAAGAACATATTACATCTCTTGTGAAATCTGCTTCCAAGAGATTAGGTGTGCTAAGCCGATTCCGTACTTTCTTTACCCCTGCACAGTTGTTGACCTTGTACATGGGTTTTATTCGCCCGTGTATGGAGTACAACTCTCATGTGTGGGGAGGCTCTCCACATGCAGCTCTTCTCAATAGGGTGGAGTCAAAGGCTTTTCGTCTCATTAACTCTCCTCCTCTTACTGATTCCCTTCAACCATTGTCTCTTCGCCGCACTGTTGCATCTTTATCTCTCTTCTATCGCTACTTCAATGGTCACTGTTCCTCTGAACTGTCTGCTTGCATCCCTCCACCTCTACGACGGGCACGTAGTACCCGTCTAGCAACAAACTCTCATCCCTTTTCTGTCCAACTCTCTAATGCAAGAGTTAACCGTTACTCCCAGTCTTTTATTTATGCAACTGGTCAACTCTGGAACTGTCTTCCTCTGTCTGTATTTCCTACTTCCTATGATCTCCAGTCTTTCAAACGCAGTGTGTCCAGGCATCTCAAATTGAACGGATCTTGAATTTGGCTCTCTTTTGTACTGTTTTTATTTTTTCTTGGAAGGAACAGTATGCAGGCCCGTGGCCTTTGGTTCCTTCTTCCATGCATAAAAAAAAAAAAAAAAAAAAGTTTTGAAGACAAGAGGTCAAAGGTCAAGGTCAAATCAAATAGCTCTGATCCCATTAAAACCAAGCTTAGTGGAAGGGCCGAGGTTCAGAAAGAATTAAGCACTGTAATCTGATTCTGAGAGTAATTAGTCAAAGATCAATGCCACAGGCAAAATCAAATATTCAGCCATTAGGTCATTTGTAAGGAGTGAGGGTTCAACTCAATATAAAAACTAAAAACACGTTCTATTAGCATATTAATCCCTACAATACTGTGACATATTTTCTAGTTTAATCTTGGTATCTCTATACCATTTTATTCAACTTAGGAGTAACTTTCTGAACAAGAGAGGTTAAACACAGCTTTCACTAACCCCATCACTGCTGGAGGTTTGTCATATGTTGATTAGAATTCACTGGTGGAAGTAACAATAAAATTGAAAACTGCATACATCATAAAAGACTGAACAAAAAATCCTGAAATTACTTAACTCAAGTGAGTAATCCCTCACGTATTAGAAAAGAAAAAAAATCTGTACACAAAGAGTAAAAATGGCAGCCACTAATCACAGAATCTCGATCAAAATGCTTCAGGTGACATAAGGAAGAAACTCCTTTCTTAACACTGTACCAGTTTGCCTAAATCCTACCATGCTAAATACAAAATCAATAATTGAGGACCAGTTTCCTGCAAAAAATTTAATTTACTGTATTCTAATTCAATACAATGCACCCCCACACAATGCGAACTCACACAGTGCAAATCACCTACAATGCGAGGTCAAACCAGAAAATGCTTATATTTACTGAATGCAAAATCTGCAAGTCTAAATTCCCAACATGCGAATCGTCTGTATGATTCCAAGGCAAAAAATGGACTTCCCGCCATTACTATAAGTATCGAGCTGGACAATGCCAGTCAGTCACACAAAGGCAGATGGCTGACAACTAAGCCAGATTCAAAATGGCGGACAGCTGGCCAGCTATCTGTATGCCATCTTCCGACTTTCCTGGGCACTTCTCCATATTTCCGTGAGAAACATGTTTTACCTCGCATTTTGTGGTCCGTTTTAGCATCGTAGCATTACCCACCTTTTCATCATGGTCTCAGCTGTCGACTTTGAAGGCTTTATGGCACCTCTAGGAGACCTCAGAAGTGACAGCGGGGTGGTGCAAGAGTAAACACCCCAAGCCTCAGACACCCATCTCCCTCCCTTCTTAACAAGGCCAGAAGTCACTTAAATAAAGGTACAGTAAGACCTCACTATAACAGACTAATTGGGGCTCAGGCCAGTCCGAAATATGCGATTTTCCAATAAAAGCGATATCCGGACTTTTTCCGATATATCAGACATTACTCCGGATTTTATCGGTAATTTTCACCACCATTGCAGTATTGTACTGTGTTTTACCTTCACTACATTAATCAAATGGTATAATAATACTGTATTGTGCACTGAAAAACAGGTCTTTTACTTGTCTTATTGTGGTGAACCTGGCTGAAGTTGTCAGGCAGTCCGGACTGATTCTGGCTATATCGGACTTTTTCCGATATACAGTAAACCCTTGATAAGCCGAACTTTTAGAAGTCGGAATCTTCAGTTAGCCGAACTCAGGCCGAGACCACGTATGAAGTAGGCCGAAATGCAAAAGTAGGGGGAGAAATGGCGCCAAGCGGACTCGTGGCGCCAGTCTGCTGCTTGCTTTTGGAGACGGTAGTTGCGCCATTCTTACTGTCATTTAGTGCTGAACAGTGCTCTCCTTTTGCCTTCTGCCTTGCCATGGAAGGTTCAAAGCTTAAAAGAAGTGATACTGGCACCTCTAGTCATAAAGGAATGAAGCTAAAAAAAAAAAATGTGCGTGTGTGACAGTGTAGTGATCATGATTAAAGTTCAGTACTATTATTACTGAAAGTGTTACATTGCAGTCTATTACAGTGATTACATTTAAGTTTAGTTCTTAATATAGAGTGAAATAAATACTGGGTACTGTTTAGAATTTACGTTAAAGTATGAACTCACCCAGCTTCACCAACTCCGTCTCCAAAACAAAACAAACTGCCGAACTTCGAAGAATCTACTGCTTCTAATGAACGGTGTTACATTGCAGTCTATTACAGTGATTACATTTAAGTTTAGTTCTTAATATAGAGTGAAATAAATACTGGGTACTGTTTAGAATTTACGTTACAGTATGAACTAAACCACCTCCACCACCTCTGTCTCCAAAACAAAACAAACTGCCAAAGAATCTACTGCTTCTAACGAAAGGTGTTACACTGCAGTCTATTTTAGTGATTGCATTTAAGTTTAGTTCTTAATATAGAGTGAAATAAATACTGGGTACTTTTTAGAATTTACGTTCAAGTGTGAGTTAAATCACTTCCAAGGCAAATTATGTGCACTGAATTCTTTCTTTTTTGTCTTTCTTTATTAATTTATACACTGTATATGCTCTTTTACTTTAGTGATAAGAAGACAAGTAATAAGTATTGTTATTGCAATTTGGGGGGGTGAAAATCCATCTCCAACACACGTTACCAACAGTCGGTACTGCCTCTGTGAATGATTTTCTACCAATTAACAACTTCAGTACTGTGACGTATATTTCTACTTTATTTACGCTTCCTCCAGCCGATTTTATGGCACTCAGGACTGGACTCACATACAGAAGGGGCTAACGAAGGCTGTACCAACCCCGTGCACTTCCACAGATCCAACCTACACTGACTAAAATTGTCTGGTGGAAGCGTAAATAANGTGTTACATTGCAGTCTATTACAGTGATTACATTTAAGTTTAGTTCTTAATATAGAGTGAAATAAATACTGGGTACTGTTTAGAATTTACGTTACAGTATGAACTAAACCACCTCCACCACCTCTGTCTCCAAAACAAAACAAACTGCAAAAGAATCTACTGCTTCTAACGAAAGGTGTTACACTGCAGTCTATTTTAGTGATTGCATTTAAGTTTAGTTCTTAATATAGAGTGAAATAAATACTGGGTACTTTTTAGAATTTACGTTCAAGTGTGAGTTAAATCACCTCCAAGGCAAATTATGTGCACTGAATTCTTTCTTTTTTGTCTTTCTTTATTAATTTATACACTGTATATGCTCTTTTACTTTAGTGTTAAGAAGACAAGTAATAAGTATTGTTATTGCAATTTGGGGGGGGTGAAAATCCATCTCCAACACACATTACCAACAGTCGGTACTGCCTCTGTGAATGATTTTCTACCAATTAACCACTTCAGTACTGTGACGTCTATTTCTACTTTATTTACGCTTCCTCCAGCTGATTTTATGGCACTCAGGACTGGACTCACATACTGAAGGGGCTAACGAAGGCTGTACCAACCCCGTGCACTTCCACAGATCCAACCTACACTGACTAAAATTGTCTGGTGGCAGCAAGAACAAAACCCAGCACTGAAGGGGTTAAATGTATATTAAATGCACTATATTGTTTTTTGTCATAAGTAATTTATTTATATATGCTTCTTTAATTTAGTGTTGAAAGGACAAGT
>JAGKTI010034426.1:0-11462 GCA_018397915.1 Birgus latro | reverse complement strand
TGGTGCATCACACACAGAGACAATCCTCCTCCTGTGGCTGCCCAAACATTACTGAGCCTGCTCCTGTGGTGCCAAACCTATCAAGCAGGGGTGCCAGCTCCCGTTGAAAAAGCGTCAGCTCATTTCGCATCACAGGGGAGGGTAGTATTGCCCCTACTTCACTTACGGCGAAAAAGAATGACATCGGCAAAAAAAGTCAATACTTTCCGCGCCTACTGGCAAAAAAACGTCAATACTTTCTGCACCTACTGGCAAAAAAACGTTAATACTTTCCGCGCCTACTGTATATTTTTTCTTTTGGTTTCTAATGCAAAATAGTGTGTTTTAATTACTTTTGACCTTCATTTTTTGGGGAAAATCCCCATTTTTGAATTTTGAGTAAGATTTCCAAAAGTCGGTTTATCCTCCAAAATCAAGATCAGAATTACTAAAAACACACAATTTTGCATTACACTAACCTAACCTAACTTAACCTGGGCCTAACCTAACCTAATCTAACCTAACTTAGGCCTAACCTTACCTAACCTAGGCCTAACCTAACCTAGGCCTAACCTAACCTAACATAACCTAACCTTACCTGACCTGACTTACCTGTAAGGGTCTAGATCCTAGTCGAAGTTCGAGGTTGAGAGTCATCTGGGTCCACTTCCTCCTCTTCCTCCAGTTTTGGTGGGCAAAATTCCATGTTTTCTTAGTAGTTCAATAGGTGCTTCGTTATTATTGTGGTAGTCCTTGATAATCTGCCAGTAATCTGCGCTACACCCGATACAGTCTTGGAACTCGAGAACCCGTCCCCCACAACCGGAAGCCATGACTATGACTGACTTTCAAAGTTTGAGCGTCGCCACGTCACCCACAAATAATTTAAGGTGATTGGCTGGTTTGATTTATGACTGTTGTGATTGGCTGGTTTCTAAAGTATCTGTTGCTTAGGAATGCCTGATTGGCTGCTTTTAAAACTCACATACATACGAAAGTACACGCCGAGTACACTTGAGTCCAGCTGACATAGACCGAGTGCATACGCCTGCACCAGCCAATATGGCACGACATTCATCCGCTGCTAAGCGTTAGCCTTACCTTAGGCATTACATGACTACCCCTACAAAATTTGCTCCCCCAACTCAAACTAGGCTTAAACGGTAAGTCTTAGTTAGAATAGTTCAGGGACGTAATATAATTAAAATCGGTAACGTTGGTTACTTCTAAAGTTATACCCTTTCTTCAATTCGCTCTTAGATGTGAGGGGACATCGATCTGTTCTGTTTTCTCTGCAAATACCAGAGGCACATATACCCTGTCTTGCGAGTCATGTACAAGGCAAAGGCATGTAGGTATCCATTTTTAGAACAGAGAGCCCACATCTTGAAGCCAAATCTGATAGGCTTTCCTCTAATGAACTGTTTGGCATAGTGCTTTCCAAAGTATGGTATCATACTTTCATCAATTGACATGCTCTTCCAGACCACCATACTGCAGGAATTTCTTCTGAAGATGTTTGAACAATGGTTGTAATTTGTATGCACGGTCATAAGTTACATTTGTGTTGTCAGCCAAGTGATGGTTTCTCAATATTATTTCAGATCTGTCTCTCGTCATATTATTTGACAACAGATATGGCACATTATCCTCAAATGACCAGTTTTTTCTCTTATTAGGAAGAGGACAAAAAAGTGATAGTAATAATCCTGCAAGAATCACAAATAACTCTGTCAAGTTGAGGGTTCTGTTATTTTGAGGAGCATACATGTTACTTTGTTCAGTGATTACTTCTCTCAGTTCTTTGTCAAAAAACTATCTATCTCTATCTATCTATTGCCAGACGCCTCAATCCCGAACGGGGTGGCCACAAACAAATCGCCTCCATGTCACTCTGTCCCCTGCCATTTCACTACCACGCTCCCAACTCACACCCCCCTCTCTCATATACCTCTCCACTCCATCCCTCCATCTCATCCTCGGCCTCCCCCTCCCTCTCGCCCCCTCCACCTCACTCACATACACTCTCCTCATCAATCTTTCACTCTCCATCCTCTCCACATGCCCAAACCACCTTAACGTGTTTCTCCTAACGCTTCCCATCACGTCCTCAAGCACACCACAACGCTCCTTCACTTCCTCATTTGTTAGTCTGTCTCTCCATGTGACTCCACATGCTCCTCTCAAATAACTCATTTCCACTGCTCTCACTCTTGACTTCTGTCCTTCCAACAGGGTCCAAGCTTCACTTCCATATGTCAGAGTTGGTATCACAATACTGTCATGTAACAACTTTTTCACTTCCATGCTCACCTCCCTGTTTCTTATCACTGCTTTCAACGAACCAGCAACCTTCCTTCCCTGCTGTACCCTTTCGAGCACTTCACCCTCCAGACTACCATCCTTACTCATCACACTACCCAGGTACTTAAATTCACTCACATTCTCCATTTCCTTCCCATCCAATCTCACTGTACACTCACTGGCTTCACTTCTCTCGAAGACCATCACTTTACTCTTCCCCACATTCACCTTTAGATTCCGTTTCTTACACACTCTCCCAAACTCATCTAGCAAGCCTTGCAGCTCCCCTTCGTCTTCACTCAACAACACAGTATCATCTGCAAACAACAGTACAGGTAGTTTCCAAACACTGCCTTCTCTCACTAGGGCCGCTCCAACATCCACTGCCCGACCTTGTATCTCTTTTATAACCCCATCCATATACAGATTGAACAACCATGGAGACATGACACATCCTTGTTTCAATCCAACCTTCAAATGGAAAGATTCACTCAGTTTGCCATCCACACGCACTGCAGCCTTAGCACCCTCATACATACTCTTCACTGCCTTCAACAACTTCCCAAAACAAAAAACAGTTGATAGAAAAATCTACAGGAGAGTGACACAGCTTGCTTTCTTCAGATGCAACTTTTGGCACACACTGAGCTTTGATGTGTAATTTAGGTACTATCTTTACCCATCGTCTGAGCAAACGCTAAGCATATTCTTCCGTTTCCCTATCAGCTGAACCCTAGTGCTGCTGCACAGGTTCTTTTTTGCACAATTTCAGCAGAGGCTTCCAATATCCCCTCTTCAGACAAGTCTAGTTACAGTCTGCTTCTTTGTCAGAGTGGTCACTGTCCCCATCAGATAATTTGTTTGGAGCTGGAAGTTCCATGTAGATTTTATCACCATTACCCTCCTCCTCCAGCAGCACCAGGGCTTCCTCAATTATTTAAGACTGTGACAGAGGAAGTAGTAACCATACGTGTTCCTCAACAATGACAAGGATCAACACTATATGTAGTCGAATGCCCTCACCACTGCCTAGCGTCAGTTATAATGGACAGGCATTTTCAATAGCAATTTTGAAAACATGACAAAACATTCCAAAACCACTATACTTCTACCATTTAACAAAAATACTTAGAAATCAATAAAACCATGCTAAGGATATAAAAAATTATTAGAAAAGCATTAGAAAGCACAGCAGTTGCTTACTTGTTAGGGTCTCTAAATTTCAAACTTTTCATCTTGAAGAAAGAGTAGTTGTGCAGGACTCATGGACAAAGTACTTTTACAAATTGTTACTGGAGACTTGAAGGGGACCAAAAGAACATACAGGTATCCTGAAAGTCAGCGAATATAAAAGTATGAATGCATTGTTTAGAGAAACAACAGCGTCCATTTAAAAGGATGTCAGGCACTAATGGGTTAATGAGTATCCACCGTACTGTAGTGTACCAGTGATCTCTTGCAAGATTCCGATACGAGATAGTGCAGATTTGTTGTTAAAGTCTATCTATCTATCTATCTATTGCCGGACACCATAATCCCGTAAGGGGTGTCATTTGACTTTGAGTTATTTTTTTTTACGGGGAGGGGCACTAACCCTCCACCAACCCACTTGTTGACACGTAGGGAGCACGTATGGTTTGGTTATATGGTTACTACCCAGCGTTGTAAATGGTTTCTTGGCTTACAGGAAACCATTTGGCTTGTCACTCAATGTAATGCCACCTGTAAAGGAAAGAAAAGCAGTAAGAAGTGACAGGAAATATAGGAGAAATAGGAAGAAAGGAGGGCAGGCACAGAAAAAGAATGATAAAGGCTAAGGAAGAAGTAGGCAGCACTACATCATGATGTGGATGATGGTCGCCATTTACAGTAATTGTAAGCTAACTCCATTCCAGGTGAAGGAGCCCAAGACTAGATTACTTTATTTCTGTACAGTAGGCTTTCAATATGTGTTCAGATTTTTTATGGGGAAGGCTATGGAAATTGTGAATTTGTGAAAGTATGCTGACTTTTACAGGTAAAAAGGCTTGATTTTATTCTGGCCTCACAAAGCCTGTCTTCTTACCCTACATGCCACATCTCCAGACTTACGTGAAAGAGAAGTACCTCATTTAGTTCCAGACTCACATTCTTAGTGCCTTTCTCAGGCATTCTCTGCAAGCACTTTATGGTGTAAAAGTCACTATGAATACTCCCACTTCTATACTCCCAAACATCTTTGGAGGTTGTAGATGGTGACAACCATCATCCACTCAATGTAGTGCTGAACATTTCTTCCTTCACATCATTCTACAGTTTATCCATTTCTTCCCTCCTCACTTCGTATTTCTCCCTTTTCTTCTGGTCACTTTTTATTATTTTTCTTTCCACTTCAGATGGCTGTGCATTGATTGACGAGCGTAATGCCTAACGGTTTCCTGTAACCCAGGAAATCATTTACAGTGCTGGGTTACAACCATTTAATCAGATAACTGGGTGATGAGGAGTAGACTGTAGCATCAGTCGAGCAGGGCAGTACTCCCAAGGTGGATGGAAAGCTGATGACAGGGAGAGCTGGAGCTCTCGTTTCATCAGCCCTCAGGACTAGTTCCTGACCATCCCCCTTTGCTGAACTTTCTTAGTGTTTCAGTAACACAGAGAGTATGCCAGCATTCTCTCCAGTACAAGTTTTTTTTAACAGTCAACACCAAACTACTTGCACATTACCCATTACACTTCCTTTTCAAAATTTACAACAAAAATTAAAATGGCATCTAACAACCAAGCCTTGGAGTCCCAGGGGGAGGGGGTGGGTGACACAAATGCCCCCACCTTCCAATCCCTCTCCTGATGATGACTCAGCAAGCTGCCTGGAAGCACTATCTGACTCACTTCATTTCTGCAACATTCACTGCCTTTCCTCTCACTTTCTCTCTGTTGAGCACCACCTCTCCTCCTTTAAACCTCACCTTCTCTTCTTAGCTGAGACTCAGCTGTTTGAGGGAACTGATAGCAAACCCTATTCTGTAACCTCTTGCTTTCTGTATACTCGTTTAAAAGCCAAAGTGGCTGTTGTGTATATGTACGCAATGACTTATCTTGCTCTTGTGTTTCTGAACTTGACGCATCAGAATTCTTTACTCTCTGGCTTCAGCTTTCCTGTCATTCTTTGACTAAATATATCTGTGCTGTTTACTTGTCCCCTAATTCTACTGGCTATGAAAAATTCTTCGACTTCTTACTTGTACGATGGAGCACATCCTATCCGTTTCTACTTTCTCTGAAATCTCCATTATAGGAGATTTCAGTGTTCACCACCACCTTTGGCTCTTCTCGCCATTCACTGATCCACCTGGTGAACAAGCCTACATCTTTTCTATCCTCAATGACCTAGAGCAGGTTGTACAGCACCCTACTCATATTCCTGACCGCCTTGAAGATACAGTAGTTCCAACATACTTGACCTCTTCCTTACAGCTAATCTTTCAGCTTACACTGTTAATTTTTCCTCTCCGTTGGGCTTCTTCGATCACAACCTTATTACCTTAACCTTTCATATTGCTCTAGTACGGCCTGTGGACCCTCCAAAGAAACATCAGTTGGTCACTTTGGAGCAGCTGATTGGGAGGTCCTCAGGCAGTACTTTTTTGACTTTCCCTGGAATAATTATTGTTTCCATGGCTGGGAGCCATCTGAGTATGCCTTGCGCATTACAGAGGTTATTCTCTCGGGCATGGAAGCATGCATTCCTCTCTCATATCCTCTGACTATTGCAAGAAAGCCTTGGTTTAATTATGCTTGTTTTAATGCTTTCCACAACAAGGAGAAGGCCTACAGAAGGTACCAGAGCCAACCCACCCCTGAATCCCATTTTTGTTATGTTTCTACCCAGAATTATGCTAAGTCTGTTCTTCGCTCTGCTAAAAATAATTTCTCTGTCTGTCTTTCTGTCTGTTGCCACATGCCTTAATTCCGTAAGGGGTGGCCACAAATAAATCGCCTCTATGTCGCTCTGTCCCCCACCATTTCACTCCCCTGCTCCCAGCTCACACCCCCCTCTCTCATATACCTTTCCACTTCATCCCTCCATCTCATCCATGGCCTTCCCCCCCCCCCCCCCCCCCTCCACCTCACTCACATACACTGTCCTCATCAGTCTTTCACTCTCCCTTCTTTCCACATGGCCAAACCACCTTAGTGTGTTTCTCCTAACGCTTCCTATCACATCCACATCCACACCACAATGCTCCTTTACCTCCTCATTTGTCAGTCTGTCTCTCCATGTGATGCCACATGCTCCTCTCAAATAACTCATTTCCACTGCTGTCACTCTTGACTTCTGTCCCTCCAACAGGGTCCAAGCTTCACTCCCATACGTTTGATTTGGTATCACACTACTCTCATGTAGTTGCTTTTTCACTTCCATGCTCACTTCCCTGTTTCTTATCACTGCTTTCAAGGAACTAGCAACCTTCCTTCCCTGCTGCACCCTTTCAAGCACTTCACACTACCCAAGTACTTAAATGTATTCACATTCTCCCTATCCTCCCCATCCAGTCTCACTGTACATTTACTGACTTCACTTCTGTCGAAGACCATCAGTTTACTCTTCCCTACATTCACCTTTAGTTTCCATTTCTTACACACTCTCCCAGCCTGATCTGCCAAGCCTTGCAGCTGCCATTCTTCTTCACTTAACAACACAGTATCATCTGCAAACAACAGTACAGGGAGTTTCCAAACACTGCCCTTTCTCACTAGGGCCACTTCAACATCCACTGCCCTACCTTGTACTGACTATGACTAAGTACAATAACAAGCATCAAAGCAAGCCTGAGGACAGCAAATCACCCAGGGGGTTTAGGTTGGGCTCATGGAATGTGGGAAGTTTGAGGGGAAGAGCGGGGGAAGTTGTTGAGGCATTTAGTAGGAGGTGGGTGGGTGTGGCTTGTTTGCAGGAAGTCCGGTACAGGGGTGGATCAGCCAGAAAGATTGCTGGGAAGGATTGCTACTATAAGCTGTTTTGGCAGGGGGAAACTGACGGATATGGGGGTGTGGGTGTGTTGGTTGCGGAGAAATGGGTGGAGTATGTCATGAATGTC
Source organism: Birgus latro (assembly GCA_018397915.1). Taxonomy (NCBI): domain Eukaryota; kingdom Metazoa; phylum Arthropoda; class Malacostraca; order Decapoda; family Coenobitidae; genus Birgus; species Birgus latro. The sequence goes on along the minus strand of JAGKTI010034426.1, from coordinate 4,098 downwards.
ATGAGAGTAAGTGATAGGATAATAGTAGTGAAAATTTTGATCGGACGGGTGATTGTTTCAGTTATATCAGCATATGCTCCGCAGGTAGGATTGGATGACGCAGACAAGGATAGATTTTGGGATGATTTAATACGTGTAGTAAGTGGTATGGGTGATGATGAGGTAGTGGTTCTGGGAGGGGATTTAAATGGTCATGTTGGTGAAGCAGCTCAAGGTTATGAAGGAGTCCATGGAGGATGTGCATGTGGTGTGAGGAATGCGGAAGGGGAAAGAATACTCAAGTTTGGGGAGGCTATGGACATGATTGTGTGCAACACTCATTTTAGAAAAAGAGTGAGTAGATTGATTACGTACGAGTCCGGGGGAAATAGTATTCAGATAGATTATTTTCTGGTCAGGAGGGTTGATAGGAGATTAGTGAGGGATGTTAAAGTTATAGGAAGCGAGGAGTGTGTGCAGCAGCACAAACTGTTGATTTGTGACATGGTGCTTAAGGAACGAATGACGAGAAGGAGGACATATGTACCTAGGAGGAAAATATGGAAGCTGGGAAACCAATCAGTAAGGGATGCCTTTTATAGTGAGATGAGGAGAGTGGTGGCTGAACTGGAAGCCGTAGATAGAGACGTTAATGAACAGTATAGAGCCCTTAAGAACAGCCTCTTGAGAGTTACCGATGCAGTGTGCGGTTGGACAAGAGGCCCACCAAGACATAAAGTGACTTGGTGGTGGGATGAGGGTGTAGAAGCTGCAGTTAAGGAGAAAAGAAGGGTTTTTCGGGAATGGAAGAAGGGTGGTAACAGGGAGGAGTACTTGGCTGCCAAGCTCAGGGCTAGAAGAGAGGTATACAGGGCGAAGTCTGAGTCACAGAGACTTTTACTTGATAATCTAAATCATGAAGGAAGGAAAAATATGGTTTTTAGGGTGGCAAATCAGGTGAAGAGAGATAATCGGGACATTGTAGGTGAGCAGTGTGTGAAGAATGATGAAGGAAGGGTAGTGGTGAACAGTGAGGATATTAAAGACGCATGGAGAGAGTATTGTAGCCGGTTGTTGAATGAGGAGTTTGATTGGGATAGGGAAGGTTTGGAGCCAGCTGATCCAGTGTTTGGGCCTTGGCTTTTGATTGACGCTGCTACAGTGAGTGAGGCAATAGGCAGGATGCGGGTGGGGAAGGCCGTTGGTGTGTCTGGGTTGACTGCTGAAATGTTGAAGGCCTCAGGAGATATTGGGGTGAGGTTAGTCACTGACCTGATAAATATGATTATATATGAGTGTGTGGTCCCAGATGATTGGCTGAAGAGTGTAATTGTAAATGTGTACAAAGGGAAGGGTGATGCCCTGGAAAGGGGAAATTACAGAGGTATAAAGCTCTTAGATCAGATAATGAAAGTAATGGAGAGAGTTCTAGAAGGTATGATTAGAGAAAGAATGAATATCAATGAGATGCAGTTCGGGTTTATGCCAGGCAGGGGGACCACTGATGCCATATTCATTGTTCGGCAGCTTCAGGAAAAATATATTGGAAAGAAAAGGGAATTGTATTTTGTTTTTGTTGATTTGGAAAAGGCCTTTGACAGAGTCCCTAGAGAGGTGGTGAAGTGGGCAATGAGAAAGCTAGGGTTGGAAGAGTGGCTGGTTAGGGTGGTTATGGCCATGTACGTGGGTGCTCACACTCAGGTAAGGGTGAATGGAGCTTTGAGTGATGAGTTTCCCGTGAATGTTGGTGTGCATCAGGGGTCAGTTTTGAGTCCCTTGTTGTTTATCATGGTGCTCGAAGCCCTCTCACGTGACTTCAGAGATGGACTCCCATGGGAGATGTTGTATGCTGATGATTTGGTGTTGATTGCTGAGAATGAAGGGGAGGCTGAGGAAAGATTTAAGAAGTGGAGAGATGGTATGGGGTACATGGGCTTAAGGGTAAATGCAGATAAAACAAAAGTGATGATATCTAGGGTTGGTGGCGGTACAATCAGAGGAGAGGGAGAGTGGCCATGTGCAGTTTGCCACATGGGTGTGGGAAGTAATTCCATCTTGTGCAGTGTTTGTGATAGATGGGTGCACAAGAGATGTAGTGGTATTAGAGGTAGACTGCGAGATAATGCTGATTTCATGTGTGCGGTGTGTCGGGGAGAGCAGGTGGAGATTGTTAGGCGTGAGAGGGTTGAATTTGCAGGTGAGTCTCTTGAGTGTGTGGAGGAGTTTTGTTATCTGGGAGACATGTTATGTGCCGGAGGTGGGGCTGGAGTTAGCTCGGTTGCTAGAGTGAGAAGTGGTTGGAAGAAGTTCAGGGAGCTGTTGCCTCTCCTGACATTGAGAGGACTCTCCTTACGTGCTAAGGGGTCTTTGTATGCAGCATGTGTTAGGAGTGTGATGCTGTATGGTAGTGAGACCTGGGCAGTAAAGGAAGAGGATATTCGCAGGTTTAAACGTACAGAAATGACAATGATTAGGTGGATGTGCAGTGCGTCCCTGCGTGCAAGGCCTGGGGGGGCTGGGTTTACGATAGAAGAGTTGAGAGGTAGGATGGGACTGGAGTGTATTGGTGTTGTNAAGAAAAGGGAATTGTATTTTGTTTTTGTTGATTTGGAAAAGGCCTTTGACAGAGTCCCTAGAGAGGTGGTGAAGTGGGCAATGAGAAAGCTGGGGTTGGAAGAGTGGCTGGTTAGGGTGGTTATGGCCATGTACGTGGGTGCTCGCACCCAGGTAAGAGTGAATGGAGCTTTGAGTGATGAGTTTCCCGTGAATGTTGGTGTGCATCAGGGGTCAGTTTTGAGTCCCTTGTTGTTTATCATGGTGCTCGAAGCCCTGTCATGTGACTTCAGAGATGGACTCCCATGGGAGATGTTGTATGCTGATGATTTGGTGTTGATTGCTGAGAATGAAGGGGAGGCTGAGGAAAGATTTAAGAAGTGGAGAGATGGTATGGGGTACATGGGCTTAAGGGTAAATGCAGATAAAACAAAAGTGATGATATCTAGGGTTGGTGGCGGTACAATCAGAGGAGAGGGAGAGTGGCCATGTGCAGTTTGCCACATGGGTATGGGAAGTAATTCCATCTTGTGCAGTGTTTGTGATAGATGGGTGCACAAGAGATGTAGTGGTATTAGAGGTAGACTGCAAGATAATGCTGATTTCATGTGTGCGGTGTGTCGGGGAGAGCAGGTGGAGATTGTTAGGTGTGAGAGGGTTGAATTTGCAGGTGAGTCTCTTGAGTGTGTGGAGGAGTTCTGTTATCTGGGAGACATGTTATGTGCTTGAGGTGGGGCTGGAGTTAGCTCGGTTGCTAGAGTGAGAAGTGGTTGGAAGAAGTTCAGGGAGCTGTTGCCTCTCCTGACATTGAGAAGACTCTCCTTACGTGCTAAGGGGTCTTTGTATGCAGCTTGTGTTAGGAGTGTGATGCTGTATGGTAGTGAGACCTGGGCAGTAAAGAAAGAGGATATTCGCAGGTTTAAACGTACAGAAATGACAATGATTAGGTGGATGTGCAGTGCGTCCCTGCGTGCAAGGCCTGGGGGGGCTGGGTTTACGATAGAAGAGTTGAGAGGTAGGATGGGACTGGAGTGTATTGGTGTTGTGATGAGGAGAGGTAGGCTGAGGTGGTTTGGACATGTGGAGAGGATGGGGGATGATAATTGGGTACAGAGGGTGAGAAGTGTTAATATTGGGGGAGGGGTNAGGAAGAATATATTCGCAGGTTTAAACGTACAGAAATGACAATGATTAGGTTGATGTGCAGTGCGTCCCTGCGTGCAAGGCCTGGGGGGGCTGGGTTTACGATAGAAGAGTTGAGAGGTAGGATGGGACTGGACTGTATTGGTGTTGTGATGAGGAGAGGTAGGCTGAGGTGGTTTGGACATGTGGAGAGGATGGGGGATGATAATTGGGTGCAGAGGGTGAGAAGTGTTAATATTGGGGGAGGGGTTGGGAGGGGTAGACCGAGAAAGACATGGGACGAGGTCATTAAATGTGACTTAAGGGTTAAGGGTCTGAATAGGGAGGCTGCCAGAGATCGAGCAGCGTGGAGAGCCGCCATTAGGTGACCAAGGCCGACACATGCAAGTATGTTGGAGCCTTCAAAAATGAAAACGAAAACGA
>JAGKTI010034424.1:0-11462 GCA_018397915.1 Birgus latro | reverse complement strand
CCCTCCCAAGATATACCTCATTGACATAAAGGTTCCCTCCCAAGATAAAACAGGGCATGGGTATGACCACGGGATGACAAACAAAAACTATTTTAAATTTTGGCCCCATGCTTAGACAGATATCAAAGAATAGTCGGTCTATTGAAAGATTCTGATATGAAAGTTGACTCTAGCCTGATGCCAGTGAATATAGGTTACTCAAATCACAGTTAATACTCTAAAATAGGGTTCAAGCACTTCACAATAATCAAAAAAAGAAAAACATACTTCCAGTAACCTGTTTACAGATTTACCTTAAATATAACTGAGAGAGATATACTTTAAATATAACTGATATACCATAAATATAACAGAGATATACTTTAAATATAACTGAGATATACCATAAATATAACTGAGAGAGATATACCTTCCCTTTTCCTCACAATTTTCAAGATAACGACAAAACTGAAAGAACAATACAGTGCCACAATTTTGCCCAGAACATTCTCTAAATTTGAAAGTTTCTCACTCAACGGTCCAAACGGCTGGTTAACACCCGTGTATATTCTCACTTACTTAGCTATTTATGCTTCGTGTTGGTTGGGACCCAAAACATTTCACAAAATTGGTCTGATAATCAAAGCTTCACTTCTCAAAAGTGAGTGTGAGTCGGTGTCTGGGAGTCATAAGGGAAACATGTGTTACCCACCACTGATGGTGCAGGACCGGAACTTTACCATGGCTAACCTCCAACATAGATATCCTGTTGTCCTCCGACCCAGCGTTAACTGGTGACACAGCTAAACTCCTAGGACACTCCCCATCTCCAAGCTCTTCAGCAGACTCCCAGGACACTCCTCATCTCCAAACTCTTCAGCACGAAGGGGAGAATTATGAACATCTCTCGAACGCAGGTCTGCCTGGCACCATGGCTCAGCTCAGAATGCCCCTGACGCCTGCCTCTCTTCTCTCACGCACACAGCACTGCCTGGCACAGCTTTCAAATTATTTTCCTAACCTCCTTAATACGTCACTTTCCAACTAAATACATCATTTCTAATCTAATCCTGTTCACTAGTATCACAGTTGATGTAAAAATCTGTGTTACACTACTTTAAATGAACGATGCTATATGCACAGGTGACTGCTTAATGTGGATGAACACGGTGTAATGCGGCCTCTTTGTCTCTCAGAAAGGGTTACTTTCAATAAAAACGATTATTTGAATAAGGGGACACTGCAATAATTTTCCTTCGTTACAATAATATCTTTCTTTGAGTGTGGTATCAATTTATGAATAACCTTTGAGTTAGTGTGTATATTCCACACTTGGTGGAGTATTTGGTGGAGGTGATGTCTCGAAGAGTTTGCGTGACGAGTCCGTTTGAGACCGTGAGATTGCTAGATACACAGGAGATGGTATTATTTTAAATATTAGTTTAAAAGGTTAGATTAATAATCCTGGAAAGGATAAAGCTTGGTTTATCAGTGCCATTTAGTAGTGACGTTCGGTGTTGAAGATTATATATTAGTGACTGATAATATGGTATTGAATAATTACCCAAAAGTGAAGAACACTATACATATTAGTGTAATACTATCTCGAGAATTCAATCAGCTGTGGAGATTACACTCTTGAAATTATTGATCTTTGTTATATTTAGTCTGCCCTGTGATAATCTCAGTGTGAAAGAGAATTTATCTTTCAGTTTCTAATAATTCATAGTTTGCAAGTAATCTATGTTTAATTTGATTTAATTATCTTGATTCTTATATCGTATGTTTTGAATTGGTAAATATTAGGTTAACCCGAGGAATCCCATTGACGTATGGGTATGTCGCGATGTTTTGTCACAGCTACACCCACCGACTTATGGATATGTCGCGATGTTTTGTCACAGCTACACCCACCGACGTATGGGTACGTCCCGCAATTGCAAGGGTCATAATTTGCACGATTTTCAAGTTTCATGGGTGATTTTCGGTAGGCATATGTGGGAGACCTTCCTCTACCTGTTGTCAAGTGGGGATACTGCCTGGCCTCACCTAACCCCCTCCCCCCTCCCCCCACACTGGGCAATTCACCTGTTAGCAGTAAGCTGACCAGTAAAGGTATGTTGCCCCACGGTCTCTCCGATGACGAAATTCACGGTGAAAGTGATTCCTGAGGTGGAGGACAAAGAAATAAAGAAGCTAGAGCAAGAAACAAACAGAAGCGATGAGGTGGGAATGTCATAAAGGAAGGTGCCATATGTGGATGTGTTTGGTGACTGAACAATGCTTCTATTGCCTATATAAATGTGTTAAAACCAATATAGTCTGTTACTACACATAAATTCGTACCAAATACATAAATAAATACGTAATTGAAAGTGACTTGAATTAGTTAACCCTTCCATAGTTTGTTTTCTTTAGCCAAGTACCCTGAAAAAGAAGGAAAATGTAAGGTTGCATGACACCTGTATCAACAGTTTTAAGCACAGGATCGCGATTTCTCTATGAATTTTCGATGTTTCTCACCAAAAGCGAAGGTTTGAGCCAATAAAAAAAATTTCCAAAAATGCTCGGATTTTGTGGTATCGTAGGTTGGAAATCGGTCGGGACGTGACGGTTAAGTATTCATTGAGTTTAAGTCTTATTATTCCCTAAGGAGTTTTAATCATGAGGTTGTGTGCCCCACAAGGTGTACAAATATCTTACTACTCACATGCTCTAAACAGCACACGCTGCCCTAGTTACTTATTCGCCTGGCCCTAGAAGCCTTCATCCTTCTTTCTTTGTGGAACAATTTTCCCAGCATACGCTGGGTGGTGGCAGCCTACTCTTTAAAACTCTGATTCTTATGGTGAGTCAATAAAAATCCTTGCATGTCTCGGGTGACAGAGGTGGTGATCACTATTTTCTCATTAATTAACACAGAGGTAAAATATCATGCATGACACTGGTGTCATAGCGGTGGGATTGCTAATTTCCCATCTTCACGTAAAGAGGTAAAAATCCAGCATAACACTGGTGGCAGCAGTGGGCTAAGATATTACTGTAAGAATAAAATATGTTAGTGGAATAAGATCGTGTGTCAGTGAATGAATGAAGAATTCCTCAGTAACAGTACACTAGAGGCCCACTTAATCTTGGGATCCATAAAGCTCCTAGAGGATAAGCAGAGTTCTTCATCGATAATAAGAGTGAATATTGACCTTTGTATTCTCATAGTTACTGGTAGACAAGCAGAAATACTTTGTAATTGAAAATAATCGTCTTTCATAAGCAAGTATATAAAAGTTATACTGAACTTCCATTCTCCTATCTCATCGGGATCGTGCAGTATGTTTAAAGTGTCCTTAGTATGTCAGTCAGATTCCTCAGTCATTGAATATTACTCCGGACATGAAGCTGAGTATATCGGGCCCCTGGTGCCAAAGCGAGAACAGTTTTCTCCGATGACCGGATGAACGGAGTATTAGAATGGAAACATGATTTATGCACACTCTGGATAGGAAGCACTGACATCAATTGACATACGACTCCAGGCCACGTAGCCCATGATATTAACCCGTCACGTCCCAACTGATTTCCAACCTCCGATACCCCCCAGTCCCAAGCATTTTTGGATTTTTTTTTTTTTTTTTTTGGCTCAAACCTTCGCTTTTGGTGAGAAACATCGAAAATTCATAGAGCAATCGCCCTCCTGAGGCTATAAATGATGTTACAGGTGATGAGTCAGCCTTACGTTTTCCCTCTTTCTCAGGGTACCTGGATAAAGAAAACGAACTATGGAAGGGTTAACTAATTCAAGCCACTTTATATTACGTATTTATTTATTTATTTAGTATAAATTTATGTGTAGTACAAGACTATATTGGTTTTCACACATTTGTATAGGCAACTCTGGAACTGTCTCCCTCTGTCTGTATTCCCTGCTTCCTATGATCTCCAATCTTTCAAACGCAGTGTGTCCAGGCATCTCGAAATTAATGGATCTTGAATTTGGCTCTCTTTTGTATTGTTTTTACTTTTTCTTGGAAGGAACAGTATGCGGGCCCTGGCCTTTGGTTCCTTCTTCCTTGCATTAAAAAAAAAATAGAAGCATTGTTCAGTCACCAAACACATCCACATATGGCACCTTCCTTTACGACATTACCACCTAATCACTTCTGTTTATTTCTTGCTCTAGCTTCTTTATTTCTTTGTCCTTTGAGTGGAGGGTAGATGGTATTTGCCGCATTGACTTGGAGCAAATAAGAATGCATCGATTACGTTTGTAATATTATGAGTCACCAGATTTGCACCATTGCGAGTCTTGGCTAATCGGGGAAAAAGAGTTGGGATCCCAATTCTCAGAACGATGTACTGTTGGCAATATATGAACATATGAACAGTATTAAAGCGAGGCTTGGGCCTGGCTGTTTGTGTTCACACGTCTGTTGTGTCTGGGAGGATGACTGAATGGATTCCCAATTTCTAGTCAGACTGACATGTAGATATGAATCCTAAATTTAGAAGACTATACTATAAGTAACCACACATATGGGTGTTTTCTATAATGACGTAGCACATTTAAATAAAAAATAAACTGCAATTAAAAATATTATGAGGATTCGTATCATAGACTGATCCAGAGGGTGTTCACTTAACCTTAAAAATCGTGTGTGTCTTGTGTTGCCGGACGGTGGAGAACCTCTTTATCAATGCTTTATTTGATACAAAAACCGAATCATTTCCATAAACTTTATAATGATATAATCTGTTTGTGAAATTAATACATCATATGCAAATGTGGTTACTGTCTGCTACCGCCAACATAAAACATAATTGTTCCTTCCCTTTCTGTAAGCTTTTTTTTGCTGGAAACTCACTCCCATCTTCCCCTCCCCCACTCCCACCCCTGAACCTCCCACTCCTCTTACTCCTGCCATCTCCCTCTAAACAGTCAGTTCCTCTGCCTTCCTCACTCCCCACTGACTGAGGAAGGTGGTGGTTGCCAAATCTGTTCTCCTCACTTCTTAAACCCATAGTGATTATCCACCACAATGACCCCTAGTGTGCTCGATAAGCTCTTCATAACCCTAGATAGGAAGACCTGTGCCATATGGATACACGGCCAGGGTGCATTTAAGTTGCACGGTTAGTGGTGTCCAGAATAATGGGTTATGGGCAACATTTTTCTTTACACCAAGCAGTCCTGAGCCAGCTTATGCTGTTTCTGCCCGCAGGCTCAAGTTCCCGCCATCGTCGACTCTCTGGTGAGTACCTGTGTATCCAATTGGCACGTGTCCTCCTGTAGCATATTATTTTTGTAACAAAAAAGAAAGAGAGAGATGGGCCGTTCTGGTCAAGGTCGAAGACTTGAACGGTCATTTTGAGTGTTTTAGGCACAAAATGACCATGTACATGCGTGTAATATGTCCCATAATAAGCGGTATAAACAAGCATATATGGTTTTCTTTGTTTTTTTAGTGTATTTATGTAGGTAATGGAGACAAAACGAGCTAGGTTGCTGTCCCACACAGAGCTGGCAGAATATTCTGAAGCTAGAGTATCTCAAGAGGATGTTGACATCACGTCAGAACCCCTGAGTGACACAAAAACCCTTGATTGTTATTGTGGGTGATGAGAAATCGACCTAGTGTAGCAGTGACCCCGTAATGGGGTGGTTTGAGGGGTCAATGGTTGCCGGAATAATGGGTAACTGGGAATTGTTATTCACAGGTGTGTAGTCATGGTCCCCAAACGAATAAAATACCTGTCAAACGAAGAGCTGGCAGAGTATCAGAAGTCGGGGGAGTTCAACAGGACTGTTGACACCACACTGGAATCCCAGAGTGACATAGAAACCCATGTTGTTAGTTAGTGTGGGTGATGTGACACTGACTGAGTGTACCACTGACTCTAGTGATGGTGTGACGGCCGTCGTTACACCACACAAGGACCCACAACAGGAGCCTGACACATTGATTGAGTGCTTTAAGGGTAGCTGTGTATATATTTATTACCTGTTTCCATTTATGCCAAGCACCCAGTTTTCTGTGGAACCCAGGGTTGGCAGGCCGACTGTGTGATATTCAGGTATTAGGATTATAGGTTTAGGTAGTTTTTTTTGCTCAGCTCAACATATGTGCATCTGAGGAAGAAAATAAGTCGTACTACTTTTTTCATTCACTTTTTTTCAAGTAACATATAAATGTAATTATATTAGCTCAGTTTTATTAATTCCTAGTCATCTGGTCTCCACAGGAGTTATATTTGTGTTTCAGCTCCATTAGTTTTGAATAAATCATCTTGGTATATTTTTTAATATTATTTTCCTTCAGTGTATCCAATTGGCACAGGTCTTCCTATCCCGAGGTCAGAAGGGACGTCTTCCTATCTAGGGTTGACAGACTGACTCTCTCTCTCTCTCTCTCTTTCACACACACATACATATACAGAGGCCACATCACATCAGATGTTACCGGAACTGCGAGTAGCCGGTCGGCAGTGCCACAGGGCACTGTGAGAGGAGGCGGGGATACCAGGGAAGCCACTAACCTCCCTGACTGGTATTTGCCTGTATGTAATAATAATCAGATGGATTCTTTAGGTAGTATGAATCCTGATTTCCAAACATCCATCCATCGTCCAATCCTATGTTGCCCCATGAGGAACATAGGAACCCAGGGCTAGATAAGTTGGTCCTCACTCTTCACTGAGTGGCATTACATGAGCAAATAACTTCAAAAAAACCCTTGGATATAAACCTTTGTCACGAATTTTCTACATCGTAAAATTATGTAACGTAAATTGTGACATTGAGTGATTTTGCAGGAGGAACAAATGATTATGAAAGGCACAAACTTTCGCTCATTCTCTCAACCGTTCGCTCGCGTACTTATATTCGCATCAAGTTGTCAAAACTTTCGTCATTCATTCGCGAGTGATTGTTTTTATGTGCAGACGGTGCATTCCTCTGAGCGATAATTTCTGAATTATCACTTCCGCCTCCCGGCCGTTAATTGGCCACACCCCTTTCTCACATTCCTCACGTCGGACACTCGGGAACAGACCCAGTCTGCTTTGTAGCTACGGAGCGTGCAGGTTGTGCTTTACGAGAGCTTGAGTGATCACTTTTCTTAGCGATTTCAGATCTCAGCTTGTATTAGCGTGAATCTCCGAAGCTCCCACCAACTTGGTGATCGACTTCAGCACGGTCTCATCTGTACCGATCAGTACTTTCTTTTGTTTTCCTAGGCTTAAGATTTTGGGTTATTTAGCTATTTGTCTGAGTGTTTGAGTGAGTGCATTTCCCTTTCTTTGATTTGAATTGGAGTCATGTAATGTAAATTTATTTTCTTGTATTCAATAAATTTACAGTTCGTTTTCTTCAGCTTTGTTAAATGTAACAGTCATGTTTAATTTCCCAACATATTTAGTACACTTTTGCTACTCCATGTTAGCACAACTCTTTATATTAATCATGACTAATACTTAGGCCAGCATTTGGCATTAATCCTTAAATCCGTTGTGCTAGCTAGGAGTTTGGCTCAGCCAAGATCCTGATTATTATTATTATTATTATTATTTTTTAATGTAAAGGGGAGAAACTAACTTTCTCAGAGGCCAACGGTACAATATTACAGCCTACTTGAGCGTCTAGTCTCTGTTGTGTACCGTTGAGAAAGTTTATAAATTGTCGACTCTAGAGAATTGGCGAAGTAAGCCAGCATAAAAGTGAAATCGCTACTTGATTTCATGAGTCTATTCTCTCGTAATAAATGACTCGATAGTCATTCCTAGCACACATAGCTATATATTGTATTCTCCAAATATACAATATCACATTTTCTTTATGAATTACATTTTCCCCCTGACATCTGGCAACCTCATTCCAGGATTAATTCCTAGCTTGGAATTATTACCAAATTACTTACTCACTCTTACTTTAGTCACTCAGTCTCAAACTAAGCACGATAGAATCTAGTGCATTCATGGAAGAAGCTAAGGATATGGGGCTTACTAACCCCCAGGAAATTCGAGATTATGTCCTGTCGCGCTTCAATTATGAGCAGCAACGCGAGAATGCCGCCCGTGAAGAGCAGAAAATTCAACGCGAACATGAGAAAGAACAACGTGAGTACGAGAAAGAACAACGTGGGTACGAGAAAGAACAACGTGGGTACGAGAAAGAACAACGTGAGTACGAGGAATGAGAGCGTGACAAAGCACATGAACATGAGCATGCCGAGTGCGAGGCACGTGAAGAACGTGAGCGTGCCAAGCGCGAGGAACGAGAGCGAAAATGTAAACACGAGTTTGAAGTGCTGAAGCTGAAGCGAGATTCCTTGGCTTCAGGCACATCGGGTGCAGCTAATCCAAGCTGCACTACTGCTCTCTCAGTACCTTTTCTAGCAACTCCACGTCTCGAGCTTCCTTCTTACAAGGAAGGCGAGCGAATTGAGCCATTTATAGCTCGTTTTGAAGGCATGGCAAAGCTGTATGATCTGGATGAGGCAGCTAAGCGGCTTCAGTTCCATAGCTGTTTGAGGGTCCTGGCCTCAACATTCTCCACAGAATTCGCGGAGATAATCTCTCGTACGAGATGATGAAGACCGCACTCATCAAAGCACACGGTCTTACCGTTGATCATGCTAGAAATCAGTTCATGAGGGCGTGTCTCCAGGAAAAGGAGACAGCTGTTCAGTTCCTTGACCGTCTCACGGCATACTTAGGTGAGTGGATGGAGAAGGACGAGACTCCCAGCACACGAGAGGGAATGATCGACCTCGTGCTGCGCACACAGCTGGAAAAGTTGTGGCCTGCTGAGCATATGACCCAGCTCAAGATGTCCAAAGGGAAGGATGCAACCCAAATGGTTGAAAAGGCTGATGCTTTCTTTACTGCGAACGGGTACCAAACTCGTAGGCAACAGCCATGGAATAAGAAAGATACTGCTAAGTCTGGTAAGCAATCCCAGACTGAACCCCAGCATCAAGGCCGTTCTCAGAATAATAGCCAAGGTCCAAACAAACCCCAGAAGGACCAGGGGGAGAATACACAGAAACCTGACTGGAAGAGGTACAAGCAGTACCCTAACCAGCAGCAGTACCCTAACCAGCAGCAGTACCTTAAGCAGCAGCAGTATAAGTCACTCAATCGACAACCGGGACAAACCTTATCAGCACCAACCCCAGTGTGTGGGAGGCAGGAGGCAAACGCAGCCTTCATTCCACAACAGGCACACGATGGTGCCGTCCCAACAGCACAGCTCCTCCTTCGCAGTTCACTAGTCCCCCTCAGAGGGTGAATTCTCCTCCACAGGTTGTCAATGCTCCTGCTCCTCAGATGGTGAGTACAACTCCTCATGCACCTAGTTCAGGTACAACTCCTCATGCACTTAGTTTGGGTAGGACCCCTAAGGCATCTAGTCCTGACAGATTTGAAGAGTTGAGTGCCATGCAGCCTTATCAATGGCTGGCCGCTTCCTCCACAGGCCCTCCCACACGTAACAGTGCCTTCCTTGTTCAGCCAGGCTTTGTGGAAGGTATTTCTGTCAATGTTCTGAGAGACAGTGGTTCCTCAGGTTGTACTGTCAGGCAGAGTTTTGTTCGTCCTGAAGAATATACAGGCAGACAGATCCAAGCTCAGCTTATTGATGGATCAGTGAGATTGTTCCCTGAGGCACGTATCCAGGTAGCATCTCCCTTTTACACAGGTTCAGCAGTTGCAGTTGTCATGCAAGAACCTATGTTTGACCTCATTATAGGTAGTATACCAGGTGCCAAGTATAGTTGCACCACAGATGTCACTACTCAGACTTCGGCTGCAGTAACACGAGCCATGGCCAAGGCTCCAAATTGTGTTGCCCCGGTGGCCATTGCATTGCCGCAAGATCTGATTTGTAGTCAAGATGTTGTCCAAGAGCAACAATCTGACCTGGCACAAAAGGGTAAAGTGACCAAGTATTCACGGGGTGGATGAGCCAGGTTCCTTTGCAAACAAGGACGGCTCTACCGTGAGTCACGAACCCTCGAGGTCGAGGTTCGACTGCAGTTTGTCGTTCCCGCAAACTACCGCCAAGCAGTGTTAGAATGGGATCATTGTTCAGCATCAGGAGGTCAAATGGGCAAAAAGAAAACCCAAGGCCATATCCGTGCTGACTTTTTCTGGCCAGGAATGGGACAGGAAATAGACAGTTCTGTGAACTCCTGCAATGTGTGTCGACATACCACCATTCAGAAAAGTTTCCTTCCTGTGCCGTTTGAATCCACGCCCATAATCTCTGAGTCGTGTGAGAGAGAGGGCAGTGGTAATGTGGGTGCAAACCTGACGTCTCACTCGTTGGCCCCACAGGACATAATATGTCTGGGGTCTGTACATACATATGTACCGTAGCTCATAAGTGCACAGTCGCGGTGATCCCAACCAAGGACACCGATGACGAATGTGCAGCCACGGCGATCCCAACCGAGGACACCGAGGACAAATAAGCAGTTGCGGTGATCCCAACTGCTGACACTGACGACGAGCCCTTATTAGCCGTAAGCATATTGTATGTACCGTAGGTTAAGGGGGAAGTTCGAGACCACGCAGAGGCAATCTGAGGCTGTTTGAATTACCTTGTGGTGTGTCTTGAGCTGTGGGCCTCCCTGAGGATTTCTGGAGATTACACAGAAGCCACATATGTGTTCACACCCACGCAGGGTGTTAAAATGTGACCTGCCCAAGTTTGCCTAGGGATTCTCGACTTACCCTTATTAGTTATAAGTGCGTAGTCATGGCGATCCCAACCGAGGACACCGAGGACAAACGGGCAGTTGCAGTTATCCCAACTGCTTACACTGATGACGAACCCTTTGTAGAAATAAGTGTAGTTATGAGTGAGCAGTCACGGCGATCCCAACCGAGGACACTGAGGATAAATGGGTAGTCGAGGTGATCCCAACCACGGACACTGACGACGAGCCCTTTGTAATAGTAAGTATAGTTACAAGCGACCACTCATTGCGATCCCAACCGAGGACAAACGGGTAGTCGCGGTGATCCCAACTGCGGACACTGATGACGAGCCCTTTGTAGAAATAAGCATAGCTATAAGTGTGCAATCATGGCGATCCCAACCGAGGACACCGAGGACAAACGGGTAGTCGCGGTGATCCCAACTGAGGACACCGATGACGAGCCCTTTATTAGGCGTAAGTATAGGTTAAAAAGTGCAACTATTAAGGAAATAATGGCGACCTCTTATGTACGAAACTTGCTGTTAACTGATTTTCAGCTAAAGTGTACTTTCTGTTGTGTATGGATTGATTGCTGGGTGGATGAAATTGTAATTTAGTGCAAATTCTCACTGACTCTATTGATGTTCCACCTTGACTCATTCCACAGGTACAGTTTTGGGCGAAGCAGATGTCCAGGACCATCGATTGTCTCTGCTGCACGCTGCCACCTCTTCTCCTTTGCCCTCGTTGCCTTTATTATTGCATTAATTTGTATTATTATTATTG
>JAGKTI010034423.1:0-11462 GCA_018397915.1 Birgus latro | reverse complement strand
GCATACTAGTATGCAGGGCCGTAATTTCTTGGTGGGTGGGGGGGTCTCGGGGGGCTATAGCACCTCCAACATTTTCTGTACATTAATTTGTCAAAACTTCGGGTAAGATTGAGGGCTTATAAGGCTGAACTTGCAAATAAAAAGGAAGAAAAACTTTGAGTAGTTTTGTTGAAAAATCAAACGGTTATATGTGTCTTTGATCAAATATTTCTAAATTTATCCAAATTGATCATAAACTAACTCATAATAGTGCTTAGATTTTGTTTATCATTTCCAAGAGAATAAAGGGTGGGTGATATATTTGAACCTGAATCCTTCTGCTGGCCTTGACAAGTGTTAAGCATTGTGCAACAAAAATGTAAAACGACCAAATTATTAAACTTAGTAACAGTTTGAGGTGAAGATTCAGATTGACAGAAAGTGAAGCCTTTTATTTTAACATCCAAATTCATCAGAAAACATACATGTTTCATTAATCCGCCCAGTCCCGACCGCTTTTTTACCCAACCCACCCCCAGAACCCGACCGATTTTCAACTTGTCTTTTTTTGGCTCAAACCTTCGATTTGATGAGAAACATCGAAAATTCAGTGAGAAAGCACTCAGCTGAAATGAAAAATATTCTAAACAGGTAAGATATCCCTCACCTGACTACCGTTTTTTATCATGCCACGCTCCATAAAATACGCTCCCTTTGCGAGGGAAACAACCAAAACCACATAGCTTCGGAAATATTTATTTATTTGGTATGAATTTATATGTAGTACAAGATCTTGGGGATGTTACCTCCTCATTGCTTCTGTTCATTACTAAATCTGGTGCCACTTAATCTTTGTCCTCCACATCAGGAATCACTTTCGCTTTGATTTTCGTTGTCAGAGAGACTGTGGTGCTATGTGTCTTTACTGGCCAGGTCACTGTTAACAGGTGAGTTGTGAGAAAATCGCGAATCCCCCGAGGGGGGGAGGGGTTGAACAGGATCAGGCAGTGTTGCTGCCTGGCTGGGGGTAGAGGAAGGCCTCCCACATATACCTACCAAAAATTACCCACGAATCTTGAAAAATGTGCAAATGACGAACCTTGCAATTGACTGACGTACGATGCACGTCAGTGGGTCTCAGCGTAAAAAAAAAGTTGTGACGTGCATCGTACGTCAGGGTGACTGGGCGGGTTAAACATCAACTTTTAGGTAGAATCAAACTAAAAAATATCAGATGGCCTCCAAACTTAAGCATTTTGATTTATTTTTAAGTTTGTAGTAAGTAGGTATATACATTTGGTCTAGTACCCCCCAAAAAATCAGTTGAAAATTACAGGCCTGATTACACTGCTCAACAAAACTTTAAAAGTGTTATGGTTTTAGGTCATTCTAAGCAACATGAACCTGTACATTTCGAATATGATATCCAATTTTTGCAAGCACGTCCAGTTTTCGAGATGCATTATACCATAGGAAAATCTGTTCATGTGTTGGAAAATCCGATTCGACTCCAGTCATTGAGATAGATATACCTTCAAGAGCTGCATTCATCTAGCAATTCTGGAGGTTCAAAGTGAAGCAGCCAAAGCCGAAAGTCGGTTAAAATGTTTCCATCATCAAGGAGATTAATTATTTATTTATTTATTTTTGACATCAGTGCATGCAATGGTAATTTTATATTTGCTATTATTCCAATTCAACTTTTCATTACTGTTACAGTGCTTTGATCTGTGTTGGCAAGCTGGTGATATAGAGAGCTGGAAGTCCTGTTTCACCAGCCCCCAGGACTTGATCCTGACCATCTCCCTTTGCTGGACATTTTCAGTGCCTCATTTACACAGAGAGTAGGCCAGCATGCTCTCTTAATACCTTTGTCTTCAACTGTCTACACCACACAACAAGCGCATAAGATACCACACCTTTTTACACTATCTTAGCAATGGCCGCTGCAATAATACTGTCAAAAGAAGCGGTACCTCGGATTGCCACCACCGGCAGGGTAGGGCTGGCGGCACAGGGTCCTCCCGGGCGCCATCATGCGACTGTGCCGGCAGCGACCGTTGCAATTTCCAATCTTGCTCGTCGGCAGAAAAGTGAGGGTGCAGCCTTATTCTTTAAAAATATCCGTGGCCTTTGGACCAGCCTAAATTCAGTTCATTTTTTCCTACACTCCATATCCCCTCTGGCCCTATTCCTCACAGATCCACAAATCTCACCCCATACTGAAATATCCCTGTTTTGTATTCCCGGTTACCATCTTCTCACAAACTTCCGGAACAAGGGCAGCACCTGCTGTTATATTAAATCTCAATATGCAGTAGATACTATCTTTCACTTCATCCAGTTTTGATTACTCATTGTACAAACTAAATTATCTAAATATTACCAAATACATCTGTGTAGTCTATTGCTCCCCCAGTGCCTCTTCAGAACCCAGTGTATTTGACTCAATATCCACGCAGTTGAGTAACCTCAGCCTGGAGCTTAGTACTGAAATTACCATTTTGGGTGATTTTATCATACATAATGTTGAATGGTTATTGCATTCTACCAGGACTGATGATGCTGGTCTAGAGTGTGAGCTGTTTGTGGAATATTTTACTCTCACGCAGCTGGTAAAGGAACCAACCAGAATACCAGATAATCCTGGCCATAATGCCCCTCTTGGATCTATTCCTGACAAACAGTCCAGATCAACACAGGATAGAGGTATTGGCACCACTTGGATCCTCTGACCACAATCTCATCAAAGCCTCATTAGTTAGCCCCCCCAAACCTCCCCGTTCTGAACCTGTCAGGGTGACCCGTTGTCACTTTGATAGGGCAAACTGGGATGGATTTAGAAATTATCTTGCTGACATTCCGTGGCAGTCCTTCTTCTCTACTGATGCCAATTCTACCCAGTCCCATATTAGTGATTTAATACTAGCTGGTATGGATTTGTTCATACCAAGTCAACAGTTCACTAAAAGAACGAACTCTCCAAAATGGTTTGATAGCAGCTGTGCAAGAGCAACTGCCCAGAAGTCATTAGCATAGAACACTTACTTAGTCAAAAACATCTGAATCACTCTGTTAATTTAAAATTCCTAGAAACCACGCAAAGGCTGTAATAAATCTCGCTAAATCAAGCTTTCTTCATAATCAAGCATCAAAACTACTTAACAGCCATAATGACAATAGAATATTCTGGTCAGCTCTTAATTCTTTCAATAATAACTTTAACAAGTCATAATCCATTCCCCCACTAAAATCTTCAGATGGCAACATTACACAAATCACCCACATAGGAAAGCAAATATCTTTGCCAGTACATTTGCCAGAAATTCTACCTTGGAGGAAGTCAGCCGGAACGTCCCAGTATTAGAACTTGACTCTCCCGAAATTGTCCCACTTAAAATACAGACAAGATACGTAAAATCCATCCTAGACAATTTATCTACCAACAAAGCTCCAGGCCCAGATGGAATTCCTCCAATTGTTTTGAAAAAGTGTTCCCCAGAACTTGCACCTGTCTTGCTAAACTATTCAGACTATGCATACGTACTTCTTCATTTCCTCATTCATGGAAAGAAGCCAATATCCACCCAATTCCAAAGAAAGGAAATTCCTCTGACCCCTCTGATTACAGACCAATAGCTGTCACATATTCTCTTGGTAAAGTATTTGAAATTTTAATAAATAAGCACATAGTTAAACACCTCGAATCCAACAACTTAATTAGCGATAAACAATATGGTTTTCGCCACGAAAGATCCACCACTGACATACTTAATATCCTGACTCATAACATTCATCCCTTTTCTGTCCCACTCTCTAATGCAAGAGTTAACCGTTACTCCCAGTCCTTCATTTATGCAACTGGTCAACTCTGGGACTGTCTCCCTCTGTCTGTATTTCCTATTTCCTATGATCTCCAGTCTTTCAAACACAGTGTGTCCAGGCATCTCGAAATGAACGGATCTTGAATTTGGCTCTCTTTTGTATTGTTTTTGTTTATTCTTGGAAGGAACAGTTTGCAGGCCCATGGCCTTTGGTTCCTTCTTCCTTGCATTAAAAAAAAAAAAAATCAATCGACCTATATGGAGAAACTCACGCAATAGCCCTTGGTATTTCCAAGGCTTTCGACAGAGTATGGCATCATTCCTTGCTGTCCAAACTCCTTTGCTATGGACTAGCATCTTTTGTTCCTCTGCTTGCCTCATATCTCAGCGACAGAAAAATAAGAGTAAAAGTAGATGATGTATATTCCAATTTCCACTGAATCAATGCCGGCGTGCCAAAGGGGTGAGTTCTGGCACCAACCCTGTTCCTAGTTCATATTAATGATCTCTTATCTGTCACCCACAATCCCATTCATACATATGCGGATGACTCAACACTTCACAGTTCATTCACATTCAGACACCCATTTACAAAGTCAGATGTCTCTAATTCTCAACTCAGCACAGCCATCTCCATAAATCAAGACTTATCTATGATCAGTGAATGGGGACAAAACAACCTTGTCTCATTTAATGCTAGTAAAACCAAATATATACAATTTACTAATAGACAGATATTGCCTGATTTATATATTACCTTCAATGCCACTAATATTCCCCTCTCCAAAATTACTGAAATTCTCGGCGTCTCACTTAACAGTGCCCTCAGCTGGACCTCTCATGTCAGATCACTTGCTAAAACCGCCTCAGAGAAACTTGGATTATTACACAGAGTCCGTAACTTCTTCACCGACGAGCAGATAGCTATAATTTACAAAACTCACGTCAACTCTCAGCTTGAATATTGCTTACCCTTGTGGAGTGGATGTGGAGAGTTGCATCAAAACAACTAGACAAAATTCAGAAGAAAGCTGTTGAAATTATTAATAACTCTGCTATTACAAATAATTTACCCCTACGAGTAGGAAGGAAAGTTGCCTCCCTTGCATTATTTTACAGACATTTTTATGGCAAATGCTCAGACGAAGTTACGTCCATTGTGCCACCTCTCCATGCCTTGCCTCGTGCTACACGGGCATCATGCAGTGTTCATGACTGGAATTTCACACTGCCATATTGCAGAACTTCTGGCTATCAGAATTCTTTTATTCCCCGAACTGCATCTCTCCGGAACTCGCTTCCTCAGAGTTGTTTCCCTCCAAACTTCAATCTACAGCTGCTCAAGTCCATCTGTTACAGATATTTCATGAATGGAGGGCACTAGTAACCTGGTGTATGTTTTTTTTTAATTCATTTATTTTTCCTTCCTCTGTTCTATTATCTAAAAAAAAAAGAAAAAAAAGAACCACAACTGTATGAATACATCAGACTCTTTCTGTTACATCTGCCCATTCTTTACACCTGAAAGCCTGAAGACACCAATTACAAGGAATGTTAAAAGTGCTTACAAACATTACTTCAAATATTCTGATGGCAATCAAGACAAGAAGTGAGCACCCCATATTGCTGCCAGCTCGGTGTAAACCACATGAAACGGCCATCAGGTATGCCTTTCGCTATACCAATGGTTTGGCGCAAACCAAATGATCACTGTCCTGACTGCTACTTATGCTTCACTAACACCAAAGGGAATTCAGTGAAAACTCGGTCCAAGATCAGGTATCCTTACGTACCTTCTCTAAGGCAAGCAGCCCAGGGCCCTGAGCTTCCAGTTCCAGATCCTCCATTAAGTACCACAAGTGAATCTGACTCTAGTGAGGAGGAGTTGCATTGATGCCGACTTTCAAGAAGATTTAGAGAGCAAAGGAGCCATACCTCATCAGTCAGGTAGAGGTGCATAACCTTATAAGAGACATTACCTCCCCCAGGGAGAAAAATGATTTCCTTGGAACTCGACTCAAGCAATGGAACATGCCGAAAGGTTGAGTTTGTATCACAACCTTCCATAAAAAAAAATAAAAAAAAAAATAAAACTCAATGTATTTCAAGATGGATGACATGCTTTGTTGCTGTAATGACGTTGTATTGTTAATGCAACACCTTTGTAAGTCTCGTCCTTATCAAAAAGGAAAATGGCGGTTGTCCATAGATTCTGAGAGGAATGCACTGAAGGCAGTCCTTCTCCATAATGGAAATGAGCTTCCTTCTGTTCCAGTTGTGCATGCCCATGGAATGAATGAAAGTTATGAAACTATGAGTACTCTGCTAACCGCTACTGGCTACAAAACACAGAGTGGGGACCTGAAAGTGATCTGCTTGCTTCTAGAACTTTAGCAAGGTTACAAAAAGCACGTGTTTTCTCTGTTCATGGGGCAGCAGAGCAGACACTAAGCATTACACACAAAAGGAATGCCCATTGTGACCGGAAGATATGACTGGAAGGTTCAACTGCCTTAACCCTTTGAGATTTTCGGCCCTCCGCTGATTGCGTCTGTGCCAGATTCAGCCGGGTGCACATAGAGCAGGCCGTCGCGCAACGATATTTGTACTTAATCGGCCACTGTACAATAACTTTTAACGGTAGACTAATGAATGTGGTCTCGTTTTAAAGCTGAATAGTTGCTGTTTATCGTAGTGTGATTGAAAAATGTAAATACCTTAGCTAAAAGGCCAATAGGACGAGTAGAAGTTAGCCGAAAAGGAAAAATCGCACACCCTTCAGTGGAAAAATGTTATAAAAAAAAGTTATGTGAAATTTGATAGCACCATGTCAATCTACAATAAATTCTCTTTTTATTGATATATAGTTTATGGCAATTTATGTTAGTTTTCACAGGGAAAAGTGAAAGCTCTCGCTGTCACGCTGGCAAAATATCCATGCAGGTATTACCGATATTATTCATGGTAAAAGCCTATTTATTATGCATGTCTATCTGATGTACTCGTCACTGTAAAAATAAATAGTTGGAAAAGAATAAACAAGAGAGTGTATGTGGAACAAGACCAGATAGGAGATGGAAAACATGCAAAAAAAAAAAAAAAAAGTGTATTGTTTCGTATGACTCGAATTCCAGTCATCAAAATCTCAACGGTTGGATTTATGATGACTCGAAAACGCGCCGTCGGAATCTCAAAGGGTTAACAAACTTCTTGTTGATCCTGAGAAGGTATTCTTGCCTCCACTTCATTTGAAACTTTGAAGAACTTTGTGAGAGCTATGGATGAAAATGGTGTTGGCTTCCAGAGCTTGCTAACGAAGTTCCAAGGCACTGTATCAGAGGCCAAAGTAAAGGCAGGTTTTCTTCAATAGTCCCTCAAATTCATCTTATATTTAACGATCAGTATTTTGTAAAGAGCTTATCTGAGGTGGAAAAGGCTGCTTGGGAGAGAGTCATGGTTCTTACCAGGAATTACCCAGGAAATTTTCGAGTATCGAATTATGAGGAGCTTGTGGACAAGATGTTGATGAGTTATCATGTGCACTCGGTGCTTGAATGTCGTTCAAGATAAATTTCTTAATGGATTTCTTTTTATTTATTCTTGGCAATATCAGTGATGAACGTGGCGAAAGGTTTCACCACGAAATTGTCATAATGGAGAACCGATATCAAGGCCTCTTCAATCCACACATGAAGAGCGACTATTGTTGAACTTTACAGGGTGAGAGTAGTTGCTCCTAAAAACGCGAAATGCAGTCATTTCTAATATGCAAAGGTCAGGTAATAATGTTTTGTTTATATATCGGTTTGTGCTTAGTATATGATATAAATTAAAGACTAAGTTTATTATTTTTGTAACAATATATAGTCTTATTAACACTTACTTGCCGAATTTTCATGTTTCGTGGAATTTTCCCTCACTTATGATATAGTACGTACGCCAAGGTTATGCAACGACCAAATTTTAGGGTCAGTTTAGAAATTAGGGTAACAACTTAGAAACAGTTTTTTTTTTATTTTTTTTATGTGTCCGACTCTGGGCATAGGGTTTACAGCCTGCTATCAAGGCCCAGCCATCCTCCTACACACCATGCACCTCTACTTGTCACCACTTCGGCGCTAACACCCACCGTCCATATTGAATACATGCTAGGGCTGTCTCATACAGGACTGGTGTGTTGGTATTAGCGGGGTTATTTTTACGACATGTCGGCGGGTCTTCTGGTAGATCATTAAAGCCTGATTTAATGAAATTCAAATCCTTAAACTGTCCCCTGCCCCAGCGAGGATTCGAACCTGGGTCCCTCGGGACTGCAAGCCAACTCTCTACCGATCGAGAGTGAGAATAAGAATTCTTTGACTATCTTACTTTTACGATGGAACACATTCTATCCATTTCTCCTTTCTCCGAAATCTCCATTCTTGGAGATTTCAATGTTCACCACCACCTTTGGCTTTCCTCTCCTTTCACTGATCCACCTGGTGAACAAACCTACACCTTTTCTATCCTTAATGACCTAGAGCAGCTTGTACAGCACCCTACCCGTATCCCTGATCGCCTTGGTGAGAGCTCCAACATAACTGGCCTCTTCCTAACAACTAATTCTTCTGCTTACACTGTTAATCTTTTCTCTCCGTTGGGCTCCGATCACAACCTTATTATCTTAACCTGTCCTATTGCTCGGGCGCAGCCTGGGGACCCTCCAAAGAAACGTCGTCTGTGGCATTTTGGAGCTGCAGATTGGGAGGCCCTCAGGCAGTACTTATTTAATTTTCCCTGGAATGATTATTGCTTCCATGGCTGGGAGCCATCTGTGTGTGCCTTAAGCATTACGGAGATTGTTCTCTCGGGCATGGAAGCATACATTCCTTTCTCATATCCTTTGTCTAATGCAAGAAAGCCTTGGTTTACTCACGCTTGTTCTAATGCTGTCTGCAACAAGGAGAGGGCCTACAAAAGGTACCAGAGCCAACCCACCCTTGAATCACATCTTTCTTATGTTTCTGCCCGGAATCGTGCTAAGTCTATTCTTCGTTCTGCTAAAAATAATTTCATCCGCACCAAATGTTCCCAACTCTCCAACTCAAATTCATCACGCTCCTTTTGGCACCTTGCCAAAAACCTTTCTAACAACTTTACCTCATCATCCTTCCCTCCTCTTTCCTACTCTGATGGGTCTGTAGCTATTTCTTCTACTGATAAAGCCGATCTCTTAGCTCAGACTTTCTCCTCCAGTTCCATCTTAGACGATTCCGGTGCTGTTCCTCCATCACTTCCCCTCTCTGACTTCCTCATGGCTGACATTAAGATTTCTTCAGCTGATGTATTTTCAGCCATCACTGGCCTTAATACTAACAAGGCATATGGTCCTGGTGGGGTCCCTCCTGTTGTCCTCAAGAACTGTGCTTCTGTGCTTGCACCCTGCCTAGGTAAACTTTTTCACCTTTGTCTATCAACTTGTACCTTTCCCTCTTGCTGGAAGTTTGCTCTCATTCAGCCAGTCCCAAAGAAGGGTGACCATTCCCAACCATCTAACTATCGTCCAGTTGCTTTAACATCCTGTGTTTCAAAAGTGTTCGAGTCTATTCTCAACAGAAAAATTTTAAAGCATCTTTCCTAACACAACCTTCTTTCAGATTGTCAGTATGGGTTCCGTCAGGGGCGCTCCACTGGCGATCTTCTCACCTATGTTTCAGACTCCTGGTCATCCTCATTTTGGGATTTTGGGGAAAGCTTTGCCATTGCGCTTGACATCTTAAAGGCTTTCGATCGAGTCTGGCATAAATCTTTAATTTCTAAACTGCCCTCTTACTGTTTCTATCCTTCTATCTGTGCCTTCATCTCTAGCTTCTTTTCTGGTCGTTCTATAGCGCTGTTGTAGACGGCCACAGTTCTTCTCCTTGATCTATCAACAGTGTTGTTCCTCAGGGCTCTGTCCTATCACCAGCTCTCTCCCTTTTATTTATCAATGACCTTCTAAGTTGTACATCTAACCCTATCCACTCATACGCTGATGATTCCACCCTTCACCTTTCCATTCGGTTCCCGCAACGCCCATCTCAGCAGTTACTTCAACAAACAAGGAGTGAGGCTATGGCACACGTAATGTCTGACTTGGCTCGTATCTCTGACTGGGATAAAAATAATCTTGTTGTTTTTAATGCATCAAAGACTCAGTTCTTACACCTATCAACCCGACAAAACCTTCCACAGGAGTACCCGCTGATGTTTAATAATGTCCAGCTCGTTCCTGCATCATTCTTCAACATGCTTGGGGTTTCATTCACTCAGGATATATCTTGGAAAGAACATATTACATCTCTTGTGAAATCTGCTTCAAAGAGATTAGGTTAACTAAGCTGACTCTCTTCCTTCTTTACCCCTGCACAGATGTTGACTTTATACATAGGTTTTATTTGCCCCTGTTTGGAGTACAACTCTCATGTGTGGGGAGGATCCCCACATACAGCCCTTCTCAATAGGGTGGAGTCAAAGGCCTTTCATCTCATTAACTCTCCTCCTCTTACTAGCTCCCTTCAACCTCTGTCTCTTCGCCGCACTGTTGCATCTTTATCTCTTTTCTATCACTACTTCAATGGCCACTGTTCCTCTGTACTGTCTGTTTGCATCCCTCCACCTCTTCGACGGGCACGTAGTACCCGTCTAGCAACCTCTCATCCCTTTTCTGTCCAACTCTCTAATGCAAGAGTTAACTGTTACTCCCAGTCCTTCATTTATGCAACTGATCAACTCTGGAACTGTCTTCCTCTGTCTGTATATCCTATTTCCTATGATCTCCAGTTTTTCAAATGCAGTGTGTCCAGGCATCTTGAAATGAATGGATCTTGAATTTGGCTATCTTCTGTATTGTTTTTGTTTATTCTTGGAAGGAACAGTTTGTGGGCCCATGGCCTTTGGTTCCTTCTTCTCAGCATAAAAAAAAAAAAGAAGTTAGAACCACTTTGGCTGTTGACCAGTGTTATAATCTACAGTTTTATATTCTCGTACAAAAGTTCCGTTCCTCCTTTTGGCATTCAGTAACCCATTGACCCTTTAAGCCCTGGCCTGGGGCTCGGCCGCTTACCCTCCCAGCCTGGGATAATCAGTGATTTTTGCCCCGTTTTCAAATATTTGCCAAAAATAAACTACTTAACCTAGAGTCAAAAACTAAAAAGGAGATGAAAGTACAAACCTTTGGCTATTCAATGACGTTATCAATCGACCGGAAGGTAGGCAATTAACAATAGGGGAAGGAGGGGAAAACAAGTGAACAAAATTCATTTTTTCTGCACTTTGCTGTCTGCCTGTACGTACCGTGCTCCTTATAACTTCTTACTTATTCCTTGTTTATCGTGAATTCAGACAAACAAGCAAAAATATCTCCTTATTTATTATATATATATATACAGTAATCCCTCCATTATCCAACATAATAGAGCCAAAGGCATGTCTGCATATTGGTTTTGTCCGGATATTGGTCCTGAAGCTCCAGCACTGGTTTTTCATGACCCTAACCTAACCTAACCTAACCTAAATCAGAAAACTACTTTCCTACCTCCCTAGTGGATATGTATAGCACTTATTTAGGTCCCTTTTCACATAAATAATGCATACATAGCATGAATTTATTGAATTTTAACCAAAAAATGATGATTTAGG
>JAGKTI010034422.1:0-10860 GCA_018397915.1 Birgus latro | reverse complement strand
AGCCGAAGCCAGAGAGTAGAGAATTCAGAACAATCAAGTTCAGGAACACGAGAGCAAGATAGATCGTTGCGTACATATACACAGCAGCCACCTTTGGCTTTGAAATGAGAATAGAGAAAGTAGGAGGATACAGAAAAGGGTTTGCTATCAGTTGTCTCAGACAGCTGAGTCTCAGAAAGAAAGAGAAGGTGAGGTTTAGAGGAGAAGAGGTGGTGCTCAACAGAGCGAAAGTTAGAGGAAAGGCCGCGAATGCTGCTGATATAATTATGCACACTGTTAAGAAAATGCTACTATACCCATTAATAAACCAAGCCATCACTCATTAGATGCTATTATATATTTGTTATTTCTCCAATATATTTGTTATTTCTCCAGAGTTTTTTTTAATCATGACCTTCTTATAACCCTCAGCATTCATCATATTTCAACTTACTTCTGACGTTTCAAGTAGGCGTATAGTGAAGCTCCCGTTAGCTAGCCCCTTCATTCCAAAGATGTTTCTTATTCATTATTTTTGGTGCCTTCAGATGAACTTCTTCACTCCTGAACATATTATTAAGAGTTGTGTGAAGTGGATTTTCCAACCAAATCATTTACCACATTCATCACATTCTAATTTCTAAATACAGTATTTTCAACACATGGAAGGCACTGGGTGAGGTGTCTTTTCCTTCTAACAGTTTACAACATCCATGCTTTGGTCACCCAGAACTACCTACCCTACTGATCGACACAGGCAGATGTCCCCAAGTTAGTAAGCCACTGAAAGCCATTCGGAGGGACTGTGAAATTCAATGATGCTTTTGGTTCAAGCCTGAAAGCTTAAGGACAACTGTGAAAACAGACCATAGGGAGTGAAGACATTCTGGTACCTAAAGGGATCTTTGTTCCAACAGACCTAAAGGAGAAGCTGTTCTGTAAATCACTGCAAACTTAAATGTAAAAATAAATAAATAAATAAAGTACTGTAACTGTTCTGTACTTTCCTGTGGACTTAGAAGCAAAAAAGATTGTAGAATAAGGCAACTTAAAACAGGGACTTGGTGTACCTGAGCTTGAGTGAAGTGCTGATGGGAGAAGACACTACCACATTACAAATCTCTTTCCCACTGTCACCTTCCTCTTCCTCCAGTCATCATCTTCCAGTACATGCAGAATACTGACCCAAGGATCCCCATGGTAGGCATCTCAAAATTTACACCTGAAAAACACCATAGGGTCAATTAAGATATAAGCCAACAATCCCATAGAAAGCCAGGGCTCATCACAAAAGAGTTGCACCAGAGAAACAATACAGTAATGGGCCAAGTTTGATGCATGACACTGCTAATATGAAAGGCAGGTCTCATCTTACAAGACAAACCTAACAAACAATGCAGCAAAGAAGCAATTTATATATACTGCACACCACCAGTAACAATTAACATTAACTGTTCTGCTGTGCTTGGTACACCTGGATATTTTTATTAAAAATAATATAAGATTTTGTACAACAGAGAGAATTCCAAGAAGTCAAGAGCATCAAAAGCTATCTTCACTAACCCTTTTTCTACTGAAGGTATAACTAGGATTTCAGTTATGTTAATATCAATATTGACCAGAACAAACCCTTATCATCAGTTAAGCAATGTACTGTATCAGAGAAAGAGGCATCATAAAGTGGAGAATTCCTGCATTTTGCTCAGCTGAGGCACCTTAGCAGCCAATGGTTAACACAATTTTTCCATGAATTATTGTGTACTTAACTGTGAAAAACGATTATAAAGGTGGCTTATATAACGTGGACTTATTGAATATAAGGGAAGATGACTAGGGGTGGTATGAGTGACTGCAAATAAATCAGGAAGACATTGATGGAGTGAGTGAAAAGCTGGGCTGGCAGGGAATGAAGGATTGTAGCCCATATAGTGCAGACATGGGGCCTAGTACAGCTAAAAGTATTCTATTACATATCACTAAGGAACTGAACCTATGACATTACGATTACAATTTCTCTGAACCTCAAAAATAATCCATTACACACACACGTACAACAATCTATCTAACTTACGATGATCCCTTGGTTATCTCATAATTGGTACCAAGCCTTGTGTGTGATAATAAGAGCACAGAACCTAGGTGATTTATCCTTATAAGTACCAGCCCCACTCATAAAACCAAATTTTCCCTTTTTCAACAATTACACCTACTAAATACATAAATACTGTTATAGTAAGTATCAAAAACACAAACAGGCATGATTAGGCTAATTGAAAATGATGAAAAGGGTACAATACGGAAGAAACACATACCATATTGAGACCTGTGATCGACTTGGTAAGAGGTTCTGAGGTTAGGTGTAAAAGAGTTAGTGGTCTCCACCACATTGGATTAACTCCTCAAATAGGGCCTCATCTTTGAATCCCTCAAAGCCATCAGAAACCTAAGATTTTGCACCATTACTGTCTGCAGAAACCAGCTGAGGTAAACAATAACAATGAATTTTAGCAGAAAAATGCACAATAACGGCAGGAGTGCAGATTTGTATCATTTCGTTTTTGAAGGCTCCAACATGCTTGCATGCATCGGCATTGGTCACATAATGGTGGCTCTCCATGCTGCTTGATCTTTGGCAGCCTCCCTGTTCAGTTCTTAACCCTGAAGTCACACTTAATGACCTCGTCCCTTGTCTTTCTCAGTCTACGCCTCCCCCAATATTAACACTTCTCACTCTCTGCACCCAATAATCATCCCCCTTCCTCTTCACATGTCCAAACCACCTCAGCCTACCTCTCCTTATCACAACACCAATACACGCCAGTCCCATCCTACCTCTCAACTCTTCCATCGTAAACTCAGCCCTCCTAGGGCTTGCACGCAGGGATGCACTGCACATCCACCTAATCATTGTCATTTCTGTATGTTTAAGCCTGCGAATATCCTCTTCCTTTACTGCCTAGGTCTCACTACCGTATAGCATCACACTCCTAACACATGCTGCATACAAAGACCCCTTAGCCACTCTTCCAACCCTAGCTTTCTCATTGCCCACTTCACCACCTCTCTAGGGACTCTGTCAAAGGCCTTTTCCAAATCAACAAAAACAAAATACAGTTCCCTTTTCTTTCCAATATATTTTTCCTGAAGCTGTCGAACAATGAATATGGCATCAGTGGTCCCGCTGCCTGGCATAAACCCAAACTGCATCTCATCAATATTCACTCTTTCTCTAATCATACCTTCTAGAACTCTCTCCATTACTTTCATTATCTGATCTATGAGCTTTATACCTCTGTAATTTCCCCTTTCCAGGGCACCATCCTTCCCTTTGTACACATTTACAATTACACTCTTCAGCCAATCATCTGGGACAACACACTCATATATAATCATATTTATCAGGTCAGTGACTAACCTCACCCCAGTATCTCCTGAGGCCTTCAACATTTCGGCAGTCAACCCAGACACACCTGCCGCCTTCCCCACCCGCATCCTGCCTATTGCCTCACTCACAGTAGCAGCGTCAATCAAAGGCCAAGGGCCAAACACTGGATCTACTGGCTCCAAACCTTCCCTGTCCCAGTCAAACTCCTCATTCAACAACCGGTTATAATGCTCTCTCCATGCATCTTTAATATCCTCACAGTTCACCAATACCCTTCCTTCATCATTCTGGAAGTGATAAAAAAAAAAACACTACAACCAAGGAATCACTGTATTTGTCAGTGCACCAGTATGAGTACGGCAACCACAATACTTACGGTACAAATGTCCCCAAGAGACTAGCTCTGCAACGTCATGCTGACCACCGTTTCCCACCCAAGAGATGGAGTTAAAGGTGTATGGTATAACTGGTCCATTTCTATTTTCAGGATAAGTGGCAGAATCTGTCATCATCATCTCAGGGCAATAAAAATGCATCCACCTCCACCTCTGCCCTGGGAATGGAGTCGTGATGTGTACATAGGTCTATACAGCCAGCTTCCACTCTTCACATGAAGCCATCCATCTCCACCAACTGTGAAAAATAAAAAGGCAATGAGAACAACTTTCCAAGCCTAACAAAACTTTATTTAACCATGAAAGACTAACCCTTCACTCCTAACCTTAACAAAGGATAAAATACTGCTGCTTTCATAGCTTAGTTTGTTATCTAATGTTTCTGTAACATCCATGGGAAGTGCAGTGCAACTAAACAACTACAGTACCATGACAATTTTCCTTGTTTTTACCTCAATTATTGTGAAAACATAAAGACTTGGATTTGTTCCCTAATAACACTGCTTTCCATTTACTCAGAAAAATGTTTGGAATTCATGGAGCCAACTTAACCATTAATGCTAGTACAGTATATCAGTGATTTTATAAATTCTGCCACGCATAGTCTACCACCTAAAATTACTGTATCATTCAACTTCAGTATTCAATACATGATTAAACTGCAGTAACAGGCAGTACAACCTTAAATAAGGATACAATTGTAATGCCAATTTTCTTGCATATAATGTAAGTAGTATAAGAATAATTTAAGTTAGTATAAGTATAGCGTAAGTATATGATGTATGTAATTTACATTAGGTTTTGTACGTGATAAGTGTGCATTCTGGACAGTGTTAAGATGTTGCAAAGAGTGAAGTGGACTTTGTAATTCATAGTTTGGGCTTGATTTTAGTAGAAGCAACTGGTCAAGGAGACGGGCAGAGGAGCATCTGGTTTCGATAGAGTGGAACAGAAAGTTAATTTGGAACTTATATTGGCGAAGAGTCATATTTACAACTAGAATTCAGAATTTTGTACTTGGGCTTGTGTTAGCTGTATGGTTCTACTAAATAACGTTGTCTAAGAACTTAAGTAAAGCCAGACTATTGATTATTGTCATAGATGACCGCGAAAATTAATTTATTTGGCACAGACCTCAGTTGTTTATTAGTGCTGCAGGCGGAACAAAGAGAAATTGTATCAAACCGTGATTTCAGGAATCGTATGTTAAACTGTTAAACCTATGTTATTGCCACAAAATTTAAATCATCATAAGTCATATTTTTATAAGTAGAGTAATGCGTACGCTTTTGTTGCAAATTCTTGTGCGATGATATAACATGCAGACTGCAACGTAATTGATTGAAGTCGTTCCCGGGTAGAGAAAACGTAGCGAGTGTTAGAGCAGGCAGCTAGCTTTCTGCCCGCTAGGCGCCACTCTCCAGTAAAACCTCATTGTGTGTGGACGTTCCAGGTATTGTCTGAGTATTCACGTTATTTCTTCCTTATACGTCATCATAATTAGTTGTCGTTATAACTATATTTAAAGTAAAAATATCTGATCATATTATCAAAACCCTATGACCCTCCAGTAAAACCTCGTTGTGTGTGGACGTTCCAGGTTGAACCGGCAAGTGACGCTGAGTCATGGAGTCAGCGCCAGTCATTGTATCGAGAGTCACAACGACCAGTGCCCGAAAGCCCTTTACACTAATTTTCACTTAGTCTATTTCCAATGCACAGTACAGTCAAAATCGGTTAGTCCACTTAGTAAGCTTATTATGTATAGAAATGTAATATATTGGTTATAAGTGCGAGTGAGGCTGAGTGTGTGTGTAGCTTAGCCATGTGGTGCGCCGGGTGCGCTGAGATTGCATTCTGTGTTATTCTTGGTTTATGTATATTTTTCCTAGATATGTTATGTGGTGTAACCCAAGAAAAATAGGGATGATTTCTTTAGAATGGGAGTAAACAGTGTATTACGTGTAACTGGGTATCACTACGAGTCCTCGTGAGACCGTGGTTTATGGGAGTTTCCCCTGTTGAAGAAGTTTTCTATGATGCAGTCAGGTTGAGCGAATTATCATGTATCGCGTTAGGCGGGTCAGGTGTTTTATAAACTGTGTGGAATAGAGCTACCATTCTCTCTCAAATATTCTGGTGTATCGGAGACAACTGATTTATTAAGGTCCAGTAATTAAATCTTGCTTGATATTTATTCTGTGAAATTTAAGGTCAACAAGATAGATAAGTAAATTTTAATAGAATGTGATTGTTATAATCCTCTGGGGTAGTATCCGTATAGAGTGAGTGGCCCGCAAGGCATGTTACATTTAAAGAACCACGCTCTCCTATAGAATTCTCACGCTACCCTGTTATTGCCATAGGCCTTTGTCCCTCTTCCATCGTACGGGACTAATATCATTAATACTTTTTTTTCCCGGCAACTGCTGGGTGGTGGCAGCGATGCCAAATTATTTTATTTATTAATGAGGCCTTCTTAATGTTCTGGCAGTAACGGAAAACACTGGAATAACACTTAAATCAAGTATAAGTCAAATTTCTCTCTATAATTCAAATTCCCTCCAATGCCCTAAATTCGCGGCATCAGACTGGTGTCAGTTCAGTGGGATTTACTTTATTTATGGGCAGTATCAAAATTCTCAAGGGGCCTTAAAATTCGCGCCCCTACACTGGTGTCAGTTCGGTGGGATTAACTTATTTTATGGGCAATGAAAAATTTGACCCCTACACTGGTGGCAGCGGTGGGATTTAGATGAATATTGCTGAATATCGGTGGGATATAGATGAATATTGTTGAATGTCAGTGAGAAATTAGATGAATTTAAGTGGCACATTAGAAGTAAATAGTTAACTGGTATAACATGCTAGAGGCCCATTTGATCTTACCTAGAACCCCTGGGATGTGTATATTCTGGTTAAGTAGCTAATAGTAGCGATCATTCTGTTTCACCATGTCTTGCCAAGATGTGGAGATCAAGATGGAGGACGAGGAGTATGATCAGTCAGAGACGCAGCAGTCTTTCCAGAAATTAGCCTGTCCTCAAAATTCAGGTTGTATTCAAACAATGATGTGTAACGTAAATCCTCTAAAGCCACGTGATGTTCCAGTATTAGAACTGAGTCAATTGTAGACTATTGATGCGGCAGCTCGCCTGGAAATGTTCTTTGAAGCGGCAGAGCAGTGTAGCCAAGATAATGCAAAGCGTTTACAAACTGCGAAGAGTCGAGTGAGCACGGAGTTAGCAGTGTTCATACACAACGTCCAGATTAAGAAACGAGTAACTACGTGGCTGACATTTAAGGCGATCCTCAGGTCAGAATTTGCTATCAAAGTAACTATCGATCGGGCATGGCAGGAATTGGGTTCAGCGTGCTACGATTGGGTAGAATCACCTCATTCTTTTACGCATCGCTATATATGTAAGCATGCGGCAGTTGAGCATAAATTTCCTGGTGAAAGGTTCCCTAACCGAGATAAAACAATCAAGCGTAAGTTGTGGTATGGATTGCCTCTTCCATCAAGGAGGAAGTTAGAAGCATTTCTGGATGATGAATACCCACTAAAGAAGTTCATAGGTAGAGTCGAGAATGAACGTCTACTGTTGGAAGCAAGCCAGGCCTCTCAAGTAAATATGTTACCTCCTGAAAGAAGTGTGAAAGATAGGGTGTCAGATAATCAGCTATCATCGTCTACATCATTGAAACAGAGCAACTTCTCGGATCCAGATGGACCAGAAGTAGTAGTAAAAGATCTAAAGAGTCAGATCCGTGAACTCAAGTCAAGCCTGGCACAAGCAGTCATAGGTCAGCCTAATAACCCTAAAGTATACAGTGATAAAAACTGTGCTCATTGTCCGAGCTTTTTCTCACAATCTCAGAGATTGTTGGCGTAAACCCCCTCCTGGACACTGTTTTGATTGTTGCAGACCTGGTTGTCGGCGAGGTGAGCGCGGGTGTCCTGGGCGTGGTCCCGACACCACGGCTCAAAGCATCTCTCCGGTAGTAACTCGGGAACCGGCTCAGCAGATATGACTAGCCGGCGGTCAGACATTTCCCACTATCAGAGTCATAACAAATGGGAAGATGTTAGAAGCTGTCGTAGACACCGGCAGTAGCTATACTTTGATCAAGGAGTCCGCATTTAAACGAATCGGAGGAGAATTGAACACGCGACGTAATCCACTGCGGTTACAAGGTATCACAGGCGCACCCCTGAGAATTATAGGGATGTTGCGAGCTGAAATAGCGGTCGGTGATGAGAAAGTGCACAAGCAATGGATCCCGGTAGTACCAAATTCTTATCTTAGTACAGATATTCTCCTGGGATGTGATGTGTTGAGCCAAGCTACACTCATGTGGGATGGAGTGAAGAGAGTTATGATGTGGGGTGGTGCACCTTATGTAGTAAATCATATTCGTCGACAAAAGAACAAGGTGAGGAGAGTCAAAGATGAACCTGTTGTAATGTCTAAGCCGAAACAAAACTTCTCACAGATTAATCTCCTATCGTCTTTGCAGTTGGACCCTTACCAAACTAAATTCGTGTCTGTATCTGTGAAAGTAGAACCAGAAACCAATCTTATCGTCTATCCACAGTCTAGAATGAGTCATAATAGTCACCCTTATTTGGTCCAAGTAAACGAGTCAAGCAATATTTATGTTCCACTGATTAACCCCACTAAAAAGGCGAAAGTGTTACGTAAAGGAACTATCATTGGTTCGTATGAGAGAGTGACTAGCCCAATCCCTGATAAAGTTAACCTCACTAAAATCCGTAATGACCTTCTACCTGAGAATGATCACGTTGAGAAGAAAGGTACTCGTAGTCAGAAACTGAAAGCTTTGACTGATGTGCAGAACTGGCAACAACTCACGGAAGGCCAGCGTAAACAACTTACTGAACTCATTTTGAAGTATGACCCTCTATTCATTCTAGATCAAGGAGAATTAGGTCTGATCAAGGGCCCTCCAGCTCATATTAAAGTCGAAAATCCTCAACCTAGTCGAGGCCCAATGTATCGCTATCCTGTGCAGGCTAAACAAATTATCACTGATATGTTGAAAGATATGGAAGATCGAGAGATTATTGAAAGATCTACAGCAGCCTGGTTATCACCTATTGTTTTAGTGAATAAACCCGATGGGAGTAAAAGAATGTGCCTCGATTACCGCCATGTTAACTGGCATCTCGCAGCCGATGTCTATCCACTTCCGCGACTAGATGAATTAGTAGACCAAGCCGCTGGACATCAATATTACGTCACTTTGGATATGTGTGAGGCATATTTTCAGATTTTGTTAGATGAGGAGAGTCGAGATCTGACTACTTTTAGCGATGGAGTGGCTCTCTATCGGTTTCGTCGTCTCCCCCTTGGACTGAACTGTTCGCCAGCCATCTTCTCACGTCAAATGGTCAATTTGCTAACACCTCTTTTACATAAAGGATGGGTGAAAAATTATCTAGATGACTTGATCTTATGGGCCCCAAGTTTTCCTACTTTACTGGATCGGTTGAGTCAACTCTTTGAATTGCTTGCTAGTAATGGTGTAAAGCTAAATTTAAGTAAGTGTGAATTTGGTTGTAAAGAAGTAACTTTCCTAGGACATCGGATTTCGGCAGAAGGTAGTAAACCTGATCCCAAGAATGTAGAGGCCATAGTTAAAATGAAGCCACCCACCACAGTGAAGGAAGTAC
This sequence comes from Birgus latro, assembly GCA_018397915.1. NCBI lineage: Eukaryota > Metazoa > Arthropoda > Malacostraca > Decapoda > Coenobitidae > Birgus > Birgus latro. Next base: position 1,403 of record JAGKTI010034422.1, on the reverse strand, counting down.
GACGATTTCTCGGTATGTACGGTTTCTACAGGAAACATGTACCATCGTTCGCACGCGTAGCTACACCACTCACTAACTTGACTAAATCACGAACCACTTTTCTCTGGACAGGCGAATGTCAAAAAGCATTTGAACATTTGAAATCTTGCCTTACTATTGCCCCTGTTCTAGTTGGAGCTAAAGTAGATCAACCGTTTATTCTTACTACGGATGCAAGTAACACCCATGTTGGGGGAGTTCTTAGTCAAGTACAAGCTGATGGTGCTAATAAGCCAATCGGATATTTCTCAAAAAAACTAACCCCTTGCAAGTCTCGCTATTCAACCACCGATAAAGAGGCTCTAGCAATAGTTCTTGCATGTCGAAATTATCACCATTATTTATGGGGTACGCGGTTCACAGTGGTCACGGATCACCAACCACTGACCAGTATTTTCAAGCGCAGGACTAAATTTCCAAGAATGAACCGTTGGATTTTGGAAATGAGAGAGTACAATTATGATATTCAGTATCTCAAAGGTAAAGATAATTTCGTTGCGGATCAGTTATCACGCCCAGTTCGAGTGGTAGTCCGATCGGCTGAAGCCACCTGGCTTGGGTTGAGTCGAGAACAGATGAGAGATCGCCAGAGAGTAGAACCAGTTTGGGCAGAACTTGCGCAGTATTTAGAAGGTGGTAAACTTCCTGCCAAAAGATTGCCAAAGAACACTTTAGATCAATTTGCCCTGGTAGAAGAAATATTGTATTATGTACGTGCAAAGGCAGATGGTAGTCTTCACTATAGTCTAATAGTTCCTCGAACGTTGGTAGTTCAAGCATTGCAACATGCCCACGAATTTACACGACACCTAGGGCAGAAGAAAACTATTGAGAAAGCAGAAGAACTGTATTACTGGCAAAACTTAAAAGTTGAAGTGTCTGATTATGTCAAAAAGTGTGTAACTTGTCAAAGGGTTAAGCAGAACACTGGGTTGCAGCAACAGTGGAAAGGATTGCCCCCAGTGAGTAAACCACTGGAGAGGATTGGTATAGATGTTACAGACATGGTTGCTGGAACCCAGGGTTATCGATATGTACTTACTGTAGTGGACCATTATAGTCGTTTTGTCAGATTTTTCCCCCTTACAAGTAAACAGACCACACAAATCACAGACAAGCTAGGGCAGTATGTGGCAGATTATGGCACTCCCCGTGGAATTGTCCTGGATAACGGAGGAGAGTTCACCAGTCAAGAGTTCCAGCGATTTTGCCAGCGACACCAAATCACGTTATATTATACGACCCCTTATCATCCCCAAGGAAACGGAGTGACCGAGAGGATGCACAGGACCCTGAAATCCGTCCTCTCCGCTTTATGTCAGGGTCACCCTCTACGATGGCCCCAGTTGCTCCAAGCGTGTCAA
>JAGKTI010034421.1:0-11463 GCA_018397915.1 Birgus latro | reverse complement strand
CTCAAATAACTCATTTCCACTGCTCTCACTCTTGACTTCTGTCCCTCCAACAGGGTCCAAGCTTCACTTCCATAAGTCAGAGTTGGTATTACAATACTGTCATGTAGCAACTTTTTCACTTCCATGCTCACTTCCCTGTTTCTTATCACTGCTTTCAAGGAACCAGCAACCTTCCTTTCCTGCTGCACCCTTTCAAGCACTTCAATCTCCAGACTTCCATCCATACTCATCACACTACCCAAGTACAGTGCTTCCTCCAATTTTTGAGAATATGGTTGACAAAAACCCTCGCAAAATCAAAATTCGCAAAATTCAAACAATAGAATATATGAAAAAAAGGCAAATTGGTCGACATCACCCCAAGGTAAGCACTTTTTCCCACTCTTTCTCTCGACTCTACCTCTTAAATTTACGATGATAAATGAAACAAACACGAACTGATGTACTGTACAGTGATATTAATGAGAAAACATCATAGGTAAGAAACATAAAAAAAAAACAGATGCATTTACACTGATGTGAAGATTGGCTTGCTGTACGGGACTGGTGGCAGGGCGGGGCTTGGCTACTGTCGCCCCGCGGGGCCTAAGTCATCACTATCACTGTTGGCAGATATTTCCACATCTTGCTGTGTTATTTCTGCCTCTCTCATTAATCCCTCGAAGTCAGAATCGTCGCTGGGGTCATCAGAATGAAAAAGGTTAGGGATGCTAGGATCGCTGGCTGCTTGGGGAGGGGTGGCAGGACAGCTGCTCGATGGGGCAGGGTCTCTTGGGGTTCTCATTAATTTTGTTATTAGAGACTGCTTCCTCTTGTTAACCCCATCTCTGTGTAGGTCAGCATAAAAACGAAGGACCCTGTCAACACCGTGGCATGCTTGCTGAGCCCTAAATTGTCACATTCGTTGTTCACGATGGTTTTTTTTCAACTGGTCAATGACGGCGAGAATATTGGCCAGGTTATGCATCGTTAATTCTCGGCTGCTTCGCTTTTATGCTGACCTCCACAGAGATGGGGTTAACAAGAGGAAGCAGTCTCTAATCACAAAATTCAAGAGAACCCCAAGAGACCCTGCCCCATCGACCAGCCGTCCTGCCACCCCTCCCCATGCAGCCAGCGATCCTAGCATCCCTAACCTTTTTCATTCTGATGACCCCAGTGACAATTCTGACTTCGTGGGACTCATGAGAGAGGCAGAAAAAACACAGCAAGATGTGGAAATATCTGCCGACAATGATAGTGATGACATAAGCCCCGCGGGGCCATAGTAGCTAAGCCTCGCCCCGCCACCAGTCCCGTGAACCACACCAGTCTTCACATCAGTGTAAATGCATTTTTTTAAAAATGTTTCTTACCTATAATGTATTCTTATTAATATTACTGTACAGTTCATCAGTTCATGTTTGTTTCATTTATCATCGTAAAATTATGAGGTAGAGTCGAGAGAAAGTGTGGGATAAAATGCTTACCTTGGGGTGAAGCCGACCAATTTGTAGTCAGCACTGCCTCACTCGCCACTGAACCACCTGATGTGTTTAAACCCCTTCCTTTTGAGGAACTGGCATAGCCACCCATTCGATGCCTTGAAAGGTTTTGTTGGAGGATTAATAGCTTTTTTAAGGCACGTGTGATAGAATATCTTTGCCTGCTCCCATATATGGCACCCATCTAATGCAACCCCTTCCTTTTCCTTTCTTTGAATGTAGTGAGCAAGATATCTTTCCATTTTTATTAGCACTTCTTTGTTGTCCACCAGCATTCTACCCTCAAATTGAGCACCTCCATAGTTATTTGCTGCTTGCTTGATTTGTTCACTGTTCTTTAAAATCATTCTCACTGTCGATTCACCAACACCAAACTCCTGACCAATAGCAGAATTACCTTCACCTGCTTTTTTCCTTTGTCATATTCAGTTTGGTCTCCAAAAGCATTTTCTTGTTCTTCTTACCCGTTGGTAAGGTTAGACTGCTGGGGTATTGCGAGGAGCACCACGAAATTGTGAGGGTCAGTGACCTTGGTTGGAAACAGGTGCAAACAAACGCAGCAGGGCGGCAGACCACTGAACTAGGAGGTTCAGTACGCCCAATGAACCATGACGTCATTACTCGGGGTGGCAAAGTAGTGCGGGAAGACGACTCTCCCACCACTCGACCTCGCAAAATGTGTGATCAGTCGCAAAGTTCATAAATGTTAAAAAATACATGACATTTGGAACTACCTCGCAAAATTGGTGAATTGCAAAGTTAAAGTTCGCAAAGTTGAAGGATGTACTGTACTTAAATGCACTCACATTCTCCATATCCTCCCCATCCAATCTCACTGTACATTCACTGACTTCACTTTTCTCAAAGACCATCACTTTACTCTTCCCTATTACTCTTCCATATTAAATGTATTGATAGTTGTAAAAAACTGCAAGAGGACTTAGACAAACTCCACAGCTGAAGCTAGACTTGGAAAATGGATTGTAATACCAAGAAGTGTCATGTATTAGAAATGGGAACGAGTGAGAAAAGACCATACTGGACATATAAAATGGGTAATGAGATAATTAGTAAAAGAAAAGATGAGAATGACTTGGGAGTGATTATTCAGGATGACTTGTCACCAGAAAAGCATTTAAACTAAATCATTGGAGGAACTTATGGATTACCGACCAACATGAGAGTGGCTTTTAATTATATGGACTAGAATATGCAGCTGTGGTATGGTCACGTATTTGAAGAAGCATATTGTTAAATTAGAGACGGTTCAATGAATAGCAACATGGATGATACCATGCTTAAGGGAACTGACCTACGAGGAAAGACTGGAAAACTGAAGTTACCATCACTGCGTGAGAGAAGGGAAAGAGGTGAATTGATCACGATACTTAAAATGTGAGAGAATTGGAAAGGGTGGATAGAGAGGATCTTTTTATGTTGGATGATGGAAAAACAAGAGGTCATGACTTCAAGATGAGGAAAAGTAGATGTCTTAATGATCTTAAAAGCTTCAGTTTTCCGGATAGAAGCATAAGTATTTGGAATGACTTAGACGAAGAGGTGAGGCAGGCAAAAAACATTCATGTGTTAAAAACTAGACTAGATAAATGTAGATATGGAGACAGGACAACACGAGCTTAGAGCAATTCCTGTATACTGTACTACCAATAGGTAAATAGGTAAACACACACACACACACAGGTCGCCAACGGAGATAGACGTCTTCCTCGATCGCAGGGAAATAATCGCTGAATCAGCAGCAAAAGGAAACCAGCCTATTGTGATTATGTAAATGAGTGCGTGAGTTGTGGTCCCGTCGGACATTAGTTTAAAAAAAACGCGGGTTTTGGGATAAAGAGGACACGATACAGTAGAACAGAAAAGTTTCCATATGGTTGTATCATGGCGGAAAGCGACGGCGGTTTGTTTACATCTAGCGAAAGGGAATTTGTGGGCTTCTCCGACGAAGATGCGAGAAATGGAAGTACCAAACTGAATCAAAAAAGAGTAGCAGGAGTAGAAAAAACGGCAGAGAGGAATGTCCAAGAATTGAAGAAGGTATGGGTAGTAATTAGAGAGCTGCAGGAGCGGACCTTACAACAGGAGAGAGAGATCAGTCTTACAGAACAACCTGGAAAAAGTTTACACACAGTGCGGAACAAGAAAGTGAAGTCACGGAATTAAAAGTGAGTAATGAATCTGCCACAAATGAAACAGAACAGCTCAAGAGGGAAAACAAGAGGTTGGAAGAAGAAAGAGACAGAATGAAAAGTAAATTAGATGAGTATGATTCAAAATCAAGGATGCAAGATGAACATATTAAGGAAATCAAGGAGCAACAAAAAGGGTGGATGAATTATTCAGTAGGAAGGGAATGTTAATCTGAAAGAGATTACAGAACAACAAAGCAAGGAAAACGTGGAGAAGGAAGTGGTAAGGATACTGAAAAGTAGAGAATCTTTAGTCAGGGATGTAGCAGATAAGAAAAAATGTGTAATTATTTTAGGAGTAAAAGAAAAGTGTATCATGATAAGATCTGAAAGAGAAAGAGAAGAATTGAGTAAAGTTAAAGAAATAATATCAGTAGTCATGGAGGGTAACAACGAAGCCCAAGAAGAGACTGAAGTGTTTAGGTTAGATAACTATGAGGAAAGAGGGGCGAGGCCATTGAAGGTGAAGTTTAACTCCCAGGCAATAGTAAATGAAATCATGAATAAGACATGGAAATTGGCAGACAAAGAGGGGTTCGAAAATGTCTGGTTAAGAAGAGATGCAAATGAGGAAGAAAGAGCTAAAATAATGGAGTTAGTACAGGAAGCTAAGGCAAAAAACAAACAGAGAACCGAGAAGGAGACGACAGTGTTTTATTGGAGAGTTATGGACCAGAAATTGAGGAAGTGGTACTGACGGAAAGGAGGAGAAAAGATGGTATAAGTAATAACGAAAAAAGTTTGAAAGTGGTGTACACTAATGTTGATGGATTAATATCGGCAATGTTAGAAATCAACGATTTCTTGAGGGTACGTGAACCTGATGTTATGTGCTTTGTAGAGACCAAGTTAAGGGAGAATACTGATATCCATATGGGAGATGGCAAATACAAATTGTGGAGAAGAGACAGAAAAGATAAAATGGGAGGAGGAGTGATGATAGCAGTGAAGAAAAACTTAAGTGTGGATTCTGTGGAAATGGGAGAGGGTAGGGCTGAAGTGATAAACATGAAATTAGAAACTGGAGAGAACTGTAAGAGAGATATAGTAGTAGTATATGTTCCACCTAAGACAAGAGAATGGATTGATGATGAATACCAGGAGATGCTGTCAGACATGGTTAGTTATCTACAGAAAGTGATTGAGAAAAGCAGCAATATAATTCCAATGGGTGATTTTAATTGTAAAGAGGTGAACTAGGAGGAATGGGACTCAGGAGGTGACAAAGATTCGTGGGGCACTATATTGTTAAACATTGTGATGAATGATGTAATGACACAGTGGGTCAAAGAAGAGACACGATTCCGAGGTGATGACACTCCAGCAAGATTAGATTTACTGCTAACCAAAGAACCTGACATAACTGAATCCTTGAAATATCTGTGTCCTATAGGAAAAAGTGATCACGTGGTCATTGAGTTCCAGATGATAATAGGGAACGTGGTGCTAAGAGACGAGCTCCATAGGCAGGGAAGATACAACTTTGGGAAAGCAAACTTTACAGAATTGAGAAAAAATTTTGAAAATGCAGATTGGAGAAAATTCAGAGAAACAAGAGAGATTCAGAGAAACAAGAGAGATTCAGAGGAAGTGGAATATCTTTCTAGACCTCTATAATTCAGGAGTGAAAAAATATGTTCCAAGAGCAAGTGGGAAAGAATACAGGAAAAAGGAGTGGTTTAATAGAAGGAGTATGATAGTGAAAAAAGAGAGGGACATGGCATGGAACAAACAGAGAAAGATAGGTAATAACAGAACAAAGGAAGAATATAAAAGAACTAGAAATGAATATACAAGAATTCGTAGAGAGGAAGAAAGGAACTTTGAAAGAGGTATAATCGACAAATGTAAGGATGAACCCAAATTGTTTTATAGATTTGTTAATGGCAAACTGAAACAAAAGGAAGGAATCACCAAACTGAAAGTAGAAGGAGAGGTCTATAATGATGCGACAATGCAAGCTGAAATAATGAACAAACGTTTCCAATTGGTTTTTACTAATGAAGGGGAGTTTATGGAGGGGGACGGAGTGATTAGGAATGTGGTGATAAGAGATATAAAAGTGGAAGTGCAGGAAGTGTACAAATTACTGGAAACTCAAGATGTAAGGAAAGCCCCAGGACCAGATGGAATTTCAAATTGGGTACTGAAGGAATGCAGAGAGCAACTGGCAGATAAGATTCACAGTTAAATTGTGTGTTTGCTGGAAGAAGGGAAAGTGCCTCGGGAATGGAAGAGAGCAAATGTGGTACCAATTTACAAGGGAGGAAACAAGGAAGAACCCCTGAACTATGGACCAGTGTCCCTAACCAGCATGGTTGCAAAATTGTGCGAGAAGATTCCGAAAGATAGGTGGATAAAATATCTGGAAGAGATGAATATTTTGACTGAAAGTCAATTTGGATTCAGAAGTGGAAGGTCACGTGTTTCCAACTTGTTGAGCTTTTACTCAAGAGCAATTGATGTGCTACAGGAGAGAGACGGTTGGGTGGATTGTGTATATTTAGATTTGGAGAAGGCCTTTGACCTGGAATGGATGAGAGACTTTTTGAGAGACAGACAAATGAGGACAGTAATAAAGGACAGGACATCTGGATGGAGAGAAGTAACAAGTGGTGTCCCACAGGGATCGGTGTTGGCGCCAGTAATGTTCCTGATTTACGTAAATGATATGGTAGATGGAGTGAACAGTTATGGAAGTCTGTTTGCTGTTGCTGATGATGCAAAGATCTTGAGGAAGGTAGAAGTTGGAGGGGACTGTAAAATGCTGCAGGAGGATCTGGATAGGATACATGACTGAAGCCGGATGTGAGAAATGAAATTCAACGCAAAAAAATGTAAAATATTGGAAATGGGTAAAAGCACCAAGAGACCATCACTGAATTATATGATGGGTAATGAAGCAATCAAAAAAGCGACAGAAAAGAAAGATTAGGAGTGCTGGTCCAGGATAGTTTGTCACCTGAAAAACACATTATCAAGACTGTTAGAGAGACATATAAACTCTTGACCAACGTAAGAGTGGCATTTCATTACATGAACGAAGAAATGATGAAACAACTGATAGTGGCCATGATCTGCCCCAGGTTAGAATATGCAGCAGTAGTGTGGTCCCCACACAAAAAGAAAGATATAAACAAGATTGAGAGAATACAAAGAACAGCAACCAAGATGGTCCCCAGTCTGGCAGATCTGTTATATAGTGAGAGGCTAGAAAGGCTGGATTTGCCATCCATAGAGGAAAGGAGAGAGAGGGGTGACATGATTGCAGTGTTCAGTACCAAGATGGGAGTAGATAAAATTGATAGAGAAGATCTGTTTTTATGGGATAAGAGAGCAACAAGAGGACATGGACTGAAACTGAAGAAGCCGCGCTGCTTGAAGGACATCAAGAAATATAGTTTTCCGTATCGATGCATAGACCTGTGGAACAGACTGGACAAAGAGATGGTCCAGTCTAAAAACTTAAATGAGTTTAAAGCAAAATTTGACTTATTGAGAAAAAGAGACAGGACCCCACGAGCGTAGCTCATTTCCTGTATATCACAATTAGGTAAATACAATTAGGTAATTACACACACACACACACTTACAAAAGCAAAAGAAGAGAAAGATTTGGGAGTGCTGGTCCAGGATAATTTGTCACCGGAAAAACATATTAACAAGATAGTTAGATAGATGTATAAACTCTTGACCAACATAAGAGTAGCATTTCATAACATGGAAGAGGAGATGATGAAAAAATTTATAGTGGCCATGATCCGCCCCAGATTAGAATATGCAGCAGTAGTGTGGTCCCCAAACAAAAAGAAAGATATAAACAAGATTGAGAGAATACAAAGAACAGCTACCAAGATGGTCCCCAGTCTGGCAGATCTGTTGTACAGAGAGAGGCTGGAAAGGCTGGATTTGCCTTCCTTAGAGGAAAGGAGAGAGAGGTGCGACATGATTGCAGTGTTCAGGACCAAGATGGGAGTAGATAAAATTGACAGAGAAGATCTGTTTGAGTGGGATGAGAGAGTTACAAGAGGACACGGAATGAAACTGAAGAAGCCAAGCTGCTTGAAGGACATCAAGATATACAGTTTCCCATATAGATGCAGAGACCTGTGGAATAGTCTGGACAAAGAGACTGTCTAGTCAAAAAACTTAAATGAGTTTAAAGCAAAATTTGACTTATCGAGGAACAGAGACGGGACCCCACGAGCATAGCTCATTTCCTGTATATCACAATTAGGTAAATACTATCTATCTATCTATCTATTGCCAGACGCCACAAACCCGCAAGGGGTGGCCATTTGACTCTGAGTTATTTGTTTTACAGGGAGGGGCACTAACCCTCCACCAACCCACTTGTTGACACGTAGGGAGCACGTATGGTTTGGTTATATGGTTACCACCCAGCGTTGTAAATGGTTTCTTGGTTTACAAGAAACCATTTGGCTTGTCACTCAATGTAAAGCCACCTGTAAAGGAAAGAAAAGCAATAAGAAGTGACAGGAAAGATGGGAGAAATAGGAAGAGAGGAGGGCAGGCTCAGAAAGAGAATGATAAAGGCTAAGGAAGAAGTAGGCAGGACTACATAAAGTAAGTGGATGATGGTCGCCACCACCTACCTAGGTAAATACAATTAGGTAAATACACACACACACACACACACACACACACACACACACACACACACACACANACTCAGGCGCTCCCGAGCCGCCAGGGTCAGCCTGTTGACCCCTTCCCCAGCCCCTCTCACTTAGACTAAGACAATACGCGGTCTAACTGTAGCACAAGCGAGTGGTCTGGTGATTACTAAAACAATGTGCATTCCTACACTGCGATACCGACCCAGTGAACTTCGAAGCTACAAGCGAGGGTCCGGTTACCCGCCCAGTGATGTGATTGAGCGGCTGAAAAACCTGAAATTGTTTCACAGCCGGGGTTCACGGGGCGGAAGGAGCTTGGTGCGCTCTATACCAGTGCACACTGCCACCAGGAGGAAGCAGAAAGTGAAAAAGGCGAGGGATTATAATTCTATCGAAGTGCCGCGTGTTTGGTACAGCCTCCCATCCTTCCTCCTCTCGAACGTAACATCCTTGGCAAACAAAGTGGATGAGCTGACAGTGACAGTGCGTGAGTCGAATGCGGACATTGTGGCCATCACGGAGGTGTGGCAAATAGTGCCTGAGGTGTGCAGTATTGAGAACTACCAGCTGTTCCACCACCTTAGGACGGGACGTAGAGGGGGAGGTGTTGCGCTGTTCTGCCGCAGTGCCCTCTGTCCTTCACTACTCAGTGTTGATGTGCCTGACGGCGTGGAAGCACTGTGGGTGAGAGTGACACCCCCCTCCCACCCCCGCAACACAGCTTCCATCATCGTCTGTGTTGTGTATCACCCTCCACGCGCGGCCACGGCACAGCTGCTCGCTGACCACCTTATCAACACTGCTGACGCTCTCAGGGTGAGATACCAGGCGGCAAGGCTTGTTATCTGTGGGGATTTTAACCGCCTGGATATCAGCGACATTCAACACCAGCTGAACCTCACCCAAGTCGTGGACTTCCCTACCCATGACCAGACAACCCTCGACCTTATCTCGTCTGACCTGGGTCACCAGTACCACCCACCCCAGCCCCTCCCCCCCATAGGGCGCAGCAACCACCTCACCGTCCTCTGGAGGCCTGCACCTACCACCCGAGTGCCGGTATCAGCTGTCACCCGATCCTACCGGCCCATGCCTGACTCAGCCTTGAGAGAGTTTGGGCAATGGATCACCCACCATCCCTGGACCGAGGTGATAGAAGAAGAGGACGTGAACATCAAGTGGGAGAATTATGTCAACACCAGCATGCAGGCATACCACCACTATTTCCCCGTCAGGAGCGTTGCAGTGCACCCCAACGATGCCCCCTGGATGTCACCCCGCATCAAACGCCTCCTCCACCAAAGGGACAGGCTATACCACACAGACCCTGTCCTTTACAGAGGTGTCAGGAACAGAGTCATCAGGGAGATAAAGTCAGCTAAGAAACGGTACTACCCAGATAAAGTTCACCATCTCAAACAGGCCAACAGCAGTCAGTGGTTCTACAAGGTCAAGTCGCTGTGCGGTCTACAAAAACATTCCACCTCTCTCCCCTGTACTTCACACCTACCCTCTGAGATAGCGGCAGAGGAAATTAACGGTCATTTTGCCGCTATCTGTCAGACTCTACCCCCTCTCACCACCACCTCTCTACCTGCCTACCTGCCTTCCCCCTCCACTCCCCACTCTGTCCATGAAGCTGATATTGTCACGAGGATCAGAAAATTCAAATCTAACAGAGCCACTACCCCAACTGACCTCCCCATCAAAATTTATAAAGAATTTGCTTTAGAGCTCGCCACTCCCCTTTGTTCTATTATCAAAGCTTCCCTCTCACAAAGTTCAGTTCCTGGGGACTGGAAGATTTCATATGTCACCCCACTCCCCAAGACAACAAACCCTCAGTCATTCAATGACCTCAGGCCAGTCGCTATCACCCCCATCCCCAGCCTTATTTGTGAAGATTTTGTGTTTGACTGGTCTTACTCCAAAATTATTAAACACATTGATGCAAGACAATTTGGAAATATTAAAGCCACTTCCACCTCCCACTACCTAGTCAATTGTCTTGAATTCATACACAGCCACCTGGACAAACGTGACACCTCTCTTGCCCTCGCTTTTGTGGATTTCCGAAAGGCATTTGACCTTGTAGATCACTCTGTTGTCATTAACAAGGCCATAAATCTGGGACTCTACCCTGACCTGATAGCGTGGCTGGCTGATTTCCTCACTGACCGCCAGCAGGCCGTCCGTTATCAGGGCTATGTCTCCTCGCTTCGCCAGCTGACCTGCGGGGTGCCCCAGGGGACCAAGATGGGGCCACTGTGTTTCCTGATGATGATAAATGATGCCCTCACTGACACCCCACATCGCTGGAAATACGTGGATGACTGCACTGTCGGCATCACCGTTAACAACAGGGCGCCAGACTACACGTCGCTTCAGCGCATGCTGGACAGACTGCAGACGTGGACACAGGACAACAGTATAACCATTAACCACACCAAGACCGTGGTGATGCACGTCTGCACGTCAAAAACAGCTGTACCACCACCCCAGCTCACCATCGGCCCCCACCCACTCCAGGTAGTCAACACCTTCAAGCTGCTTGGCGTGGTCCTGGACGACCATCTATCCTGGGGGCAGCACGTGGCCAGTGTGGTGAAAGCAGCATCTTACCGCCTCTGCATGCTGCGCAGGCTCAGGTCTCTGGGAACACCGGCGAGCGAGCTCAAGGGAGTGTACACCTCCTTTATCCTCCCTAAACTCGTCTACGCCTCTCCAGCTTGGCCATCCTCCCTGAACACCACTCAGCTACACCAGCTGGAGAGAGTCCAGAAAAGGGCATGCAGAGTCATCCTTGGCCCTGCATATGTCAACTACAACACTGCCCTAACTAGCCTGAGCCTGCCCACGCTGGCCGAGAGATACCAGCAAGCACTCACCATATTCGGTGGAGGCTTACTGAGCAGTCAGCGGCACCGGCACTTCCTCCCACCTGACGCGCCGCCCCCCACTAGAACAACGAGGCACACGAACAAACTCGTGCCCTTGAAAGCCCCACGCACGGATAGGTACAGACGAAGTGCCATCCCCACCATCATCCGAGGCATAAACAATGTACAGTAGACCGTAGTTACATGTTAAGTCTTAGATTTAGGTAGTTTTAGCTCCTAGAATAAGGTA
>JAGKTI010034419.1:0-11463 GCA_018397915.1 Birgus latro | reverse complement strand
TAAATCTTTAATTTCCAAACTGCCCTCTTACGGTTTCTATCCTTCTATCTGTGCATTCATCTCTAGCTTCCTTTCTGGTCGTTCTATAGCCGCTGCTGTAGACGGCCATTGTTCTTCTCCTAGATATATCAACAGTGGTGTTCCTCAGGGCTCTGTTCTACCACCAACTCTCTTTCTTTTGTTCATCAATGACCTTCTAAGCTGTACATCTAACCCTATCCACTCATACGCTGATGATTCCACCCTTCACTTTTTCATTCGGTTCCCTTAACGTCCATCTCAGCAGTTCCTTCAACAAACAAGGGATGAGGCTATGGCACACCTAATGTCTGACTTGGCTCGTATCTGACTGGGGTAAAAATAATCTGGTTGTTTTAAATGCATCAATTACTCAGTTCTTACACCTGTCAACCCGACAAAATCTTCCACAGGATTACCCACTAATGTTCAATAATGTCCAGCTCAGTCCTGCATCATCTTTGAACATGCTTGGGGTTTCATTCACTCGGGATTTAACTTGGAAAGAACATATTACATCTCTTGTGAAATCTGCATCCAAGAGATTAGGTGTGCTAAGCCGACTCCGAACCTTCTTTACCCCTGCACAGTTGTTGACTTTATACTCGGGTTATATTCGCCCCTGTTTAGAGTACAACTCTCATGTATGGGGAGGCTCCCTACATACAGCTCTTCTCAAAAGCGTGGAGTCAAAGGCTTTTTGTCTCACTAACTCTCCTTCTCTTACTGGCTCCCTTCAACCTCTGTCTCTTCACCGCACTGTTGCCTCTTTATCTCTTTTCTATCGCTACTTCAATAGTTACTGTTCCTCTGAACTGTCTGCTTGATCCCTCCACCTCTACGACGGGCACGTAGCATCCATCTAGCAACAACCTCTCATCCCTTTTCTGTCCAACCCTCTAATGCAAGAGTTAACCTTACTCCCAGTCCTTCATTTATGCAACAGGTCAACTCTGGAAATCTCTCCCTCTGTATTTCCTACTTCCTATGACCTCCAGTCTTTCAAACGCAGTGTGTCGAGACATCTCGAAATGAACGGATCTTGAATTTGGCTCTCTTTTTTACTGTTTTTGTTTTTTTTCTCGGAAGGAACAGTTTGCAGGCCCCATGGCCTTGGTTCCTTCTTCCTTGCATAAAAAAGAAACACCTCAGTGTATCTCTCTTAATACTTTCTATCACATCCACATCCACACCACAACGCTTCTTCACTTCTTCATATGTCAGTCAGACTTTCCATGTAAATCCACATGGTCTTCTCAAATACTTCATTCCCATTGCTCTCACTCTTAACTAGTGTCCTTCCAACAAGGTCCAAGCTTCACTTCCATATATTAGAGCTGGTATCACAAAACTGTCATGCAGCGACTTTTTTACTTCCAAGTCTGCTTCCGTGTTTCTTATCAATGCTTTCAAAGAACCAGCAACCTTTCTTCCTTGTTGTACCCTTTCAAGCACTTCACCCTCCAAACTTCCATCCTTAGCCTACTCATCACACTACCCATGTATTTAAACGCACATACATTTTCCATTTCCTTATCATCCAACACCACTGGACAGCCAGTGACTTCATTTCTCTCTGTGAGAGAAACTTTATTCTTCCCTGCATTCACCTTTAGACTCCGTTTCTTACATATTCTTCCAATCTCATTCATCAAGCCTTGCAGTTCTCCTTCGTCTTCACTTAACAATACAGTATCATCTGCAAACAACAGTACAGAGAGTTTCCAAACGTTGCGGTCTCATCAAATCCACTCCACCATCCACTGCTCTACCTTGTTTCTCTTTTATAACCCCATCTGTATACAGAATGAACAGCTATGGAGACATGATACATCCCTATTTCAGTCCAACATTTAAAAGGAAAAATTCGCTTAATTCACAATCCACATGCACTACAGCCTTAGCCCCCTCATACATACACTCCACGGCCATCAACAACTTCCCATTTACTCCATATATTCTTAATATTTTCCACATTCCTCTTCTATCCACCCTGTCATATGCTTTCTCCAAATCCACAAAGGCCGCATACAACCTCTTTCCATTCTTTAGAAACTTTTCCAGTAAAGACCTAAGAATGTTATATTTGGTCGACGCAACCTCATTCCGTCCTAAAACGTCCCTGTTCTTCACCACCAAATTCCTCTGTTATTTCCCCAACTCTGTCAATAAGTATCCTACCATACACTTTTCCTATTACACTATGAAGACAAATGCCCCTATGATTACCACACACTTCTTTTTCCCCTTTTCCTTTGTCTATCTATCTATCTATATACCTAGGCTGCTTCCCCCAAAGAAAGGGGGGTAGCTGAGACAGGACGACACACTCCCAATTTACTCATCCACACACACACATTTATTCCTTTGTACAGTGGAATAATTATACCTGACTTCCAATCCTCTGGGACTCTACCTTCCTCCCAGGCCAATCTGCACATTTTTCCATATCCATTCTACTACTATCTCCCTCCCATACTTCAGCATTTCGCCAAACACTCCATCAGTTCCTGGGGCTCTCCCCATTTTGACTTTCTTCATTGCTTCCACTACTTCCATCCTGCTGAATTCTACCTATCTTCTCACTTCCCTCCTTGTTCCAGCCATTCCCCAGCCATCTATCCTCGCATCACTATAATTCTCTACGTTTAACAGTTCTTGAAAGTGTTCTCTCCATCTGCTCACTTTTCTCCCTTCTCCATTAGCAATCTATTATTTTTATCTTTCAATCCCCTATTAAATTCTTTATCACTCTTACATTCCCTCCACTTTATCACTCTTACATTCCTCCCTCCACTTTACTCTCAAATTCCCTTCCACATTCCTCATCCACTCTATTCTTACGCTCTCTTACTAATCTTTTCCCCTCTCTCTTCCTATCTACATATAATTCTCTCTTCTGTCTCTCAACTTCCTCCACACCCAAGCTTCCTATCCACTCATCATATGCTTTCTTCTCCTGCACCACAGCTTGTCTCACCTCTTCATACCACCATGCTGTTCCTTTCACCCCCTTCCGTCTTCTCTTCACCCCACACACAACCACACATGCTGCCCAGGTTTCTTCTGTGAATATCTTGTACACACCTTCCACCTCCCCCATCTGCTCCAAATCATAGTCATTCAATCGATCCATCACTTCTCTCTTATATTCTGCCTTTTT
Source organism: Birgus latro (assembly GCA_018397915.1). Taxonomy (NCBI): domain Eukaryota; kingdom Metazoa; phylum Arthropoda; class Malacostraca; order Decapoda; family Coenobitidae; genus Birgus; species Birgus latro. The sequence goes on along the minus strand of JAGKTI010034419.1, from coordinate 8,282 downwards.
TTCCCATTCTCTTGCAACCTCTCTACCCTCCTTGTATGGACGACTTCTTGCTGTCCTTCCGTTCTTCTATTCCTCCATTGCATTTAAACCTGGACTATCGCCACCACCACATGATGGTCAGATAGTTCACTCCCCCAACCTCTGTATCTCTTGCATCCATTACACATCTTCTCTTTCTGTCATCCACATACACACAAAATCAGTCATTACCTTCCATTCATTTAGTTCACCACCCACCCTTCTCATCACTCGCCATGTATACGTGTGGATCATTTTACGTCTGGAGAGAGTATTGGCAACCACCAACCCCCTCCCTGCACAAATCCCCACTAGAGCACTGCCATCCTCATCCATTTCTGCAGGCACACCCCATTCACCAACTACTCCATCTACCTTCACTTTCCCTACTTTTCCATTGATATCTCCAGTGAAAAACACTCTTTCATTCCTTTCAAACATTTCCATGCAATCTTCCACATTTGCCCAAAACTCTTCTTTCACTACACTTGCACGATCTTGCATTGGCACATACACACACATACAATTGCCCACATTTGTAGTCCTACTTTCAATCTTGCTCACACAATATTTGAGCCAACTGATCCATACTCTCTTATATTCTCCTTTCATCTCTTGCACACAACAATGCATAATCCTTCTTTTGCCCTCTCATTCTCACCTACTCCAGCGCATAGACCCCATCCATGCTCTTATACTCTCAACTGGCCATTTAGTTTCAGTTATTTGGCATATGTCCACTTTTGCACCCTTATGCACCTGTACTAACTCAGGGAAAATCAACAAACATATTACCATTAGTCCCGGGACTCGAACCCTGGAATATTTAGAGAAGAGTCTAGCAGCTTTCCACTGGACCACTACCAAATAAAAGTTATCTATCCTTTTCACATACACGTAACAGACGCACCCACACCCCCAATGTGGGCCCGTAAGGGAAGGTAGAATCTCCTGGTTCTCGGGCAAGTAGAAGCTTTTAATCATACCCAAGGCACATCTAGCAAGTGAGTATGATCAAAGTGACAACTTTTGCCTAGTCATGGTGTAGTGGAAACCTGCCTGGCTTTTGTCTGATGAGTCCCGAGTTCGATTCCCAACACTTTTGGCAATAGATTAGCAATTTGATACAAGTTAGGGAAATGAAGGCATTCCAACACATATCACCAGTTATTGTCATCCCACTCCATACACCGCCATCAGTATGTAGTCTTCAAAATATGACATCAGATCTTTCAAATCTTATCAGGTTCCTTACTGCTAACTTTTCAAGACTGACTGAGGTGCGAGGACATAAATGGGTGATAAGGACTGGAATGATCGTTCGTTGTGGAGAACAAAAAGGGAAGGATACCCTATAGACATGTTTTAGGTAAAGTGATTGTCGAGACACTCATTAATATGATATTCACCACATCATTGCATACATGATTTGGGTGGCTGAACATGCTGTGGGAAATATGTACTGTGAAGATGGGTGTTGCAAGTATGCAGGTAATGTCAAGAGATTTTAAAAAATCAGTGATGTGATCAGAAAGGAGTGGGGTGGGTGGGACGAGCCATCATGGTGATGAATGGATGGCGGGACTACTGCATTCTGGGGAGATGAACGTTACACTAAGGCTGGTATTCGTGATTAGATGTTAAAATTAAATGTAAGAGATGGGTTAAGAATACGGCCGCAGTGGATGGAAAGGGATGAGTGGGATGCATTTTTTCCCCATCGGATATATTCGGTCGTCCTTCATATTGACACCATCGGTTGAGTCCCTTGAGAAAAGACTCGGCAACGTCGCACCTTGGTCATCTTTCCAAACAATATAAGACAATATGGTAGGTTAACGTTCGGTTAAGCCTAAGTTGGTTTGGTATAGGTTGATTTAATGTCAAAACACTTATTTTCATTTCATTTTTTGGGTAGATTACCCGAATTGTTTCATCTACTCCCGAGCGAAGGTGCGACATTGTATAATAAAATCTCGCTGACCTCGCTCCAGCATTGCCAAAATGAGTGTATGACAGTGTATAGAAAGAAAAAAGCAAAAAAACACGAGCGGGATAACTGGGAAGCTGGAGGTGGGGGGGGGGATTGCAAGTACTACGAAAATGGGTACATTGTGGCAAGAAGGTAAAATAGAAAAAAAAAAAACAGGCAAGTGACATTCAAATAACAATCGTCTCAGGACACAAGAGAGCACATACACGTTTTGTATAAGACAAAGAAATGAGTCAGGAGAAAAATCTGTACGCAGTATGAACATTACCACAGAATATGCGACTAACCAATATGTGAGTGCCATTTTGTCGTAAAGCATTATACTTAACGAAATAAGTCGACCAGTTTAAAGCCTCAGGATATATCAGGTAGTTTTACGGCACATGTAGGATAAAATTAATGTCCAAAACACATATATTTTCAGTTGGGTTTAAATTACCTGGATAAACCCCAAGCCAACGTGATTCAAGTAGTGGCACGATGGTCTCATGATCCTTGTATAATTATGTTTGGGGTTGAAGCAAACACTTCTCTGACCTGATTTTTTTTTTCCCCTTCAGTCAGATGGTGCGTTTTCCTAGTCCTGATGCCACCAGATGACTGGATTTAAATTAGGATAAAGTCTTACTAATGAAAGAGTTAATAATGAATATATTTTACTTCTTTGTTCAAGGTGTCTTTCTAAAGCTGAAGAAAAGAGTCTGAAACGTCTGAAGATAGCAAGAATATAATTTGTTATTTAAAAAAAAGACTTACTGAAGGGTTCAGTTACGTTGTGGTTAGAGTTTGTATGGTCTGTATATCTGTTTAACTGTTGGTCTTTGTGTTATTCCGCACAGTCAAGGAAACACGCCTCTCTTCGCCCTGGGATATGCCCTCTAATCCTGGGATATGCCCTTGAATAGAGAAGGGTCTTAACAGTACTACAATCATTTATAAACGAATGCATAAGCATCCTCACTCATTCTCCACATTCATTCTGTCGCTTGGGGACGCAGAGGCTTTCAGTCACATTTACACAGCAGTTGTCGCTCTGACTTCTGTACAGAAGCACATCCCAGAGGCCATATAAACAGAGTAAAATATATTCACAACCAACCACACTCCTTACCAAATATTTCCATAAACAGAGTAAAATATATTCACAACCAACCACACTCCCTACCAAATATTTCCATACTTGCAAATAATTTTTCTCTCACTTTTCCAATCCCTCCTCGATTCACGCATCAAACGGCCTCTTCAAACCACCACCTCCCTTCCCTCACTCTACATCCTTTCCTTTCTCCATCCCATCAAGTACTCTGCCCTTTCCTTCATACCTTCCTCCCGTCTTCACATTTCTCCTTGGTACTGATCCTATTCCCTCATTCCCTCTTTCTCTCTCTCCCCTTCCCCCTCTGTTTCGTTTCCAATCATCCTCCATCTTTTCCTCATTTTCTCTCTCCTTCTCCCTCCCTCTCCTAGTCTCCAACCATCCATTGTGTCTCCCGGCACCTCCCTCTCCAAATCTTTCTCCTTCCAAACTCTCTCACTCTCCGCCTTCTGTTCACTCCCCCTCCCACTCCTTTCCCATTTCTATCTCCTCTCTGTCTTCAGTAATCTTTTCTTCTCTCTCTCTTTCCTCTCCTCTCTCCCTCCCTCCCTCCCATCCTCCCTCTTCCTACCTGCTTCAGTGGCTATCATGGTTACAAGACTTTCCTGCAGCCAGTTTCGCCGCTCATAACACTGACGTCATTGTGGCTGGGCATAGATAGAGAGATAAATTGACAGATGGATAGACAGGCAGATAGACGATAGATACATAGACAGACAGATAGAGTTAGATGGATAGATAGATAGACTGACTGATAGGTAAACAGGTAGATATTTACGGACAGGTTGATATAATTGTGGGCAGACCGATTCATTTATCGACAGCCAGACAGATGAAGAGACATACACATACGCAAAGAGAGGGTAAGACAGGAAAAGAAATGAAATGAGATGAAAGATATACGAAAACAACACATAACGTGGTGAAAGCCAAGGAAGGCTGGCAGGGTGTATTGAACCAAATCCATGCATTTTTTTTTTCTTTAGCCTAAGTGACTCCGTACGCGGGCACAAGGCGGAACCAATGTCTTAGTCTCATTAACTCTTCCTTCACTGCCTCCCTTCATCCTCTGTCTCTTCGTCACTATGTTACACTTCACTCTTGTCTTCTACTGATACTCCCCTGGTAAATGGTAACCGCCAAGCCTGACAAACTACACCCTTTTAAATTTATGTAATGGAAGGCCTAACATATCTCGTCTATCTCTCATGTAAGCAATTGGTCACCTATGGAAATGTGGAACAGGGCGGTACTCACGAGGTGGATGGCAAGCTGGTGACAGGGAGACATGAAGTTCCCGTTTCATCAGCTCTCAGGACCTGTTCCTGACCATCTCCCCTTTGCTGAACATTTCAATGTTATCATTAACAAAGACAATAGGCCAGCACACTCTCATAAACCTCTACCTTCAACTCTGTACACCACAGTACAGGCACATTACACATTAGATATCACATCTTCTATTTCCATCCTCCCACAGCAATGGCCGCTGCACTAATATAAGCAAATTCGGTGGTACCTCGGATGGCCACCACCGGTAGGGTAGGACTGGCGGGACAGGGACCTCCTGGTCAGAGTCAAGCGACTGAGCCGACAGCGGTTGTTGGAAACACTGTTCATGCTCGTCAGCACAAGCACAGGTTCGGCCTTATAATTCATTAATATCCGTGCTATTAATACCAATCTCAATTCCATTCACTTTTTTCCCCAGTCAATATCCCCTCTAGCCTACAGAACCCCGAATCACTCCCTCTTCTGACATATCGCCGTTTTGTTTTCCTGGTTGCCATTTCCTCACTAACTTCCGTAACAAGAGTGACACCTATTGTTATATCAACTCTGAATTTGCAGTTGACACCGTTTTGAATTTCACCAATTAATTTTGACTATTCACTATACAAACTAAATTATCTAAATACAGTATTACGAAATATATATGTGTAGTTTATCGCTCCCCAAGTGCTTCTTCGCTTCTTCAGAACCCATCATATTTGACTCCATATCCACACAGTTGACTATCCTTAACCTCACGTTTACTGTTGAAATAACCGTTATAGATTATTTTAACCCACCCCATACTGGCAACTTTTTTGCCCAATCCATCCCCAGAACCTGGCAATTTTTTTTTTTTTTTTTTTTTTTTTGGCTCAAACCTCCTCTTTTGGTGAGAAACATCGAAAATTCAGCGAGAAAGCGCTCACCTGAAGTTAGAAATTCCCTAAACGGGTGAGAGGCCCCTCACCTGGCTACCGCTTTCTATGATGCCGCGCTTCATGAAAGACGCTCCCTATGTGAGGGAAACAACCAAAACCACTCAGAATAGGTAATTATTTATTTATTTGGTACGAATTTATATGTATTACAAGAGCGTATTGGCTTTCACACAATAATACAGGCGATATAAGCGTTGTTCACTCACCAAAAACACATCAACATATCGCATCTACTTTGGGTACGTTACCTCCTCATTACTTCTGTTCATTACTAACTCTGGTGTCATGTAATCTTTGTCCTCCACATCAGGAATCACTTTCGTCTTGAATTTTATCATCGGAGAGACCAGGGTGCTATGTGTCTTTACTGCCCAGGTCACTGCTAACAGGTGAGTTGCAAGAAAATGGCGCACCCCCCGAGTCATCCAGAATATTCTATTGTCATTATAATTGTTTGATATTTTGGGTGCTTGGTTTTGAAGAAACTTTTTGATTAACGAAATTTATTACTGTTTTGCATGGTTTCTAGCAATTTTAAATTGACTAAGGGATTCAGATATTTTTTGCTCATAAATAAGAATTATATGCTAAGAAGTTTGGGGTCGTTGCTCTGGCACAATTGCTGCAAACGATTTTGGGGAGTCCGATCTTTAAGTGAACGGTTGACTGAATATGAATAGTTCCATACCAGCTTGAATTAAATTATTAACCCATTAGCTCCCAGAATTCCTGGGCGAAGGGTTTTGTTGGAAGGGTACTAAGTGTACCATCCTCCTTCTATTTATCTCATCTTTTTTGTTACTATTTTATCATTCTTCTCATTTCAGGGGACACTACACGGAGTGAGAAGCCTAACGGTTTCCTGCAACCCAGGAAACCATTCATAACGCACGGTGGAACCATATAACCAAATAGCGGGTGATGTGGAGCCTACTATGGTGCCTCTGTTAACCGGGAGGAGACATCAGTGTACGGCTTCCATCCAAGAACCAAACCTCCACATTCTTCCCCGCGCCTCGGTGTGGTGAAGCGTTGTCAACTACAAGGGAACCTCATCCAATATATTACCAATATGCCGGGAATCGATTCCGAGACTTTCATGTGAGAGCCAGGCAGCATAACACTATACCACGACCAGGTAAACGTTATCTCACATTATCACAGTCTTGTAACCAATGTCCCTCTGCCCCCACTGTGGACTCTCACCTGAGAGTCCCGGGTTCGATTCCCGGAATATTGGTAAAATATTGGATGATTTTTCCTGTGTAAAGTACAGGTTTCTCTCTTCATTCTAACTTGCCGTAAGTGCTTGGGATAGATTAAAAAAGCATCTACTTGCCCGAGTGCCAGGGGGTTATCTCATCCTCTTCAGGCCCACAGTGGGGACGGAGGGACATTGGTTACAAGATTGTGACAATGTGAGATAACTTTTACCTGGTCGTTGTGTAGTGGTATGCTCCCTGGCTCCCACCTGAGTCCCGGGTTCGATTCCCGGCATATTGGTAATATATATACTAGATGATTTTTCCTGTGTAAAGTACAGGTTTCTCTCTTCAAAGGAACCTCAGTTCATTGCATGGGACAGCCTGGCAGGGGAGACTGCTTGTCTGCGGTTATTGGTCTACTCGACCAGACAGACTGAGGTTGCTCAACAACAACAACAACAACAACAACCTTGAGACACAGGTACACATTTCAAATACACTTAGTGCTGGGATGAATTCTAAAGTACTGTAATTACAAAATGATGACTATTATTACTTCCTGACAACTACACGTGGGTCATTAAGGCAGACAATTAAGTTTTGCTAAATCTTAAATTTGCCCTATCTTCGAGCTAAAACAGTCCGTGTTATATCCAGGTCTCCATTTATGATATTACTGGCTGAAAGGAAGCTGTAGGAATGGGGGGGAGGGATAAACATTTTGAGTCCACCAGCCTGATCGGCGCTGACAGCAGGAAGAAATTCGGGACATGTACGTATATACCGTATTTATAACACAGTGCATCTTATTCTTGATATGTTCATTTTTTGTTACATCCTCCTCCTCCTTCTCGTCATCATCATCATCAGTATCATATATCCGGGACAAGAAGAAATTGCAATGGAAATCATCCTAACTAAAGAAAAGCAAACACAGATCACTTTGAAAATGAGATATACTTGTGAACATTTTTCAAGAGCTGAAGTAGAGTAAGTACCAATTCATAATTAATGGGTTATAACGATAATAATGCCATTATTTAGAGTCTCAGTGTAGTTAATCACTTTTTATTTATTTATTGTTTTTTTTATTTTATTTATTTGCGGTACACGACCTTTAATTTCTATTTCTGTTACCATCATTCAGAGAAATTATTCTCAAACAAATCTATCTCGTAAAAAAAAAAAAAATCGAACTCTTTTTGATACAGTCAAGAGCTTTGTGTTTTATTCCGACTAAGGTCAGACTGTCATTATAGCTGATGTAAGATTTTTTCTTGGTTTCATATCCTTGCCAATACCAGACAGTTTCAATTACCTCCACAGAGTCACAGCTGATAAAGGCTTAAGAAACAGGACGTAGAATGTGTCGGCGATTCCAAGCCTGATGTTTTTTCTCCAGTTTCAGCTAGTGACTGAAAATACACAGGCCTTTAATCTAGTATCCAAACCTAAAGGGGTCAACAGGCTGACCGTGGCTGCTCCTGAGGAGTGCTAACACATTACCGAGCTTCACCGAGGCTGGAGTAAGACGTAGGCACAAGGGGTCAGACCAGCTAATCATAACGCTGCTGAGTTTCGAACCTTTGCGGGTCTTCCACTATAGCGCACCTTGAGTTACACTTCACAGGGAAGAGTTCACCTCCCCACCCAGTAGCGAGCACAGAGCGGCGATGAAATGGGGCACTGCGGTGTGTGTGTGTGTGTGTGTGTGGTGTGTGTGTGTGTGTGTGTGTGTGTGTGTGTGTGTGTGTGTG
>JAGKTI010034418.1:0-11464 GCA_018397915.1 Birgus latro | reverse complement strand
TATGACAGTAATAATAATAATTAATGCAGTGCTAGTAGTAGTAATAGTTGTAATAACATAATGAGTACGAATACAAAGAGCAATAAAGTAGAAAAAAAAATCTGAGGCGTCAGAGAAACGACCGGAAAGGTAGAAAAGTGGCGTGATAAACAAGGCTGTAATGGAGGGCCGTGGCGTGATAAACAAGGCTGTAATGGAGGGCCGTGGCGTGATAAACAAGGCTGTAAAGGAGGGCCGTGGCGTGATAAACAAGGCTGTAATGGAGGGCTGTGGCGTGATAAACAAGGCTGTAATGGAGGGCTGTGGCGTGATAAACAAGGCTGTAATGGAGGGCTGTGGCGTGAGACGGACATCAATGGGAAGGGTGGAGGAGGGACACTCGAGGGACATCTACACATCTGGGTACATCAGTGCCACCGCGTTAAGGCCTGTCTCCAGCACTATTAGGACTGGTTGGAGGGTCGTGTGATACAACATCCAGTAAGGTTAGACGGTAGACCACAGCAGCCACTGCTGACACCTTGGTACTTCATCAACAACTGGGTTCGTCTGTTGCAGGCTAACCCCCATAATGGGGTTCACCTGCTGCAGGCAAACCTCCATAATGGGCTTCACCTGCTGCAGGCTAACCTCCATAATGGGGTTCGCCTGCAGCAGGCTAACCTCCATAATGGGGTTCGCCTGCAGCAGGGTGCCACCATTATGGGGCTCACCTACTGCTGTTGATGAAGCACCTCAGGAGCCACCAGTGGCTGGTGCAGTCTACTGTCTAACCTCAGTGGATATTGTATCACATTACTTCTCTCACCAGTGCTGGATTGGAGTGCCTTCCTGCACTGGAACTGATTTAAGTGAAGCGCATACTGTACACCCAGTTGTGCAAATGTCCCATCAGTCCCTACGAGTGGAGTGGAGAGTAAATGTGTCAGATGTTCACCAAACATAACTTTGAGACCACTTGGGTTGGGCCTCTTCACACCCGTTTACGCCACCGTCTAAGAGTCATAGCATATATCACCACAACACACACTGTGACAAACTGTACAGTAAGTGTTGTGAATACAGACATGACTCTTAGACATTCTATCACATAATTCCAGAAATCAGTAACCAACGACACGATATGTGGCTTATTTTTCTCTTTCCATTCCTTTTCCTCTTCGTATTTTCTCTCCTGTTGCACTCTCTCTTTTTCCTTCTCAATAAGTCTGTCCACCATATCTTTTACATTGATGAGAACCAGTACCAACTTTTCCACATTTTTCTCTAAGCGGGACAACTTCTCGTTTTGCCACTCTGCCTGTTTTACCGACATAGTGTTTAGTTTCTCCATCTGTCCCTCCAGATGGGAAAACTTCTCATCCTGCCCCTCCGCCTGCTTCATCACCAGTCCTTCAAGTTCTCCGAACCGTGTTTGGATTTCTTTGACCATGTTAGGGAAGAGCAGTGCGCCCTACTCATACCGGGGATCCTCCACTGACCTATGTAATAACTCTTCAAACTCTTCTTCGCTCTCCTCAGAGTCCTCGTCACTTTGACTAGATTCTGACTCATCAGTTTCATACGTTTCTGAGTCACCACTTTGCAGTTCCCCATACTCTGTTTTTCCTGATTCTGAATTTTCTTTCATTTCATTCACAACTTGTTTTTCGATTTCACTCAGTGCCATTAATTCGCTTTCCAGTTAATTTTTTACCGTCTCTTCCTCTGAGACAACGTCACGTTCACCATATTCTGACTCATCAGTTTCATACGTTTCTGAGTCACCACTTTGCAGTTCCCCATACTCTATTGTTCCTGAATTTTGTTCTTTCATGTCATTCACAACTTGTTTTTCGATTTCACTCAGTGCCATTAATTCGCTTTCCAGTTCGTTTCGTATCGTCTCTTCCTCTGTCTCCTCAGTGCTGCGCTCCACTTCCATCTCCACTACCTCTCCGTTTCCGTCTTTAATAATGTAATGTGGAGTACTTTCTGTATCTTCTTCCTCCTCCTCCTCCTTTTCTTCTTCTTCCTCCTCCTCCTCATCTTCCTCTTCCTCCTCCTCCTCTTTTTCTTCCTCTGTCTTAATATTTTCGCGTAGTCTTTCTAAATTTCTCAATGCTTCATCTCGTTCCTCTTCAATCATTTTTCGCTCCGCCTCAAGGGATAATATTTGATCTTTTATTTCACTTAAGCTTTCCATAACTAAATCTTTTTCTTCATCATCAACAAAGCCGTGTTCTTTTACACTTTCATCAAAAAGTTGTATTTCCTGATCGATCTGAGCCAGTAACGACATTTCCTTGTTCATTATACGTTCTCTTTCCTCATCGAGTGCCACAACATACGATTCCAGTAAAGCTTTCTCACTCGCGTCCTCGCCCTCCATTCCCTTGACCAAGTCCGCCATCTCCTCTTCCTTGACCAAGTCCGCCATCTCCTCTTCCTTGACCAAGTCCGCCATCTCCTCTTCCTTGACCAAGTCCGCCATCTCCTCTTCCTTGACCAAGTCCGCCATCTCCTCTTCCTTGACCAAGTCCGCCACCTCCTATTCCTTGAGTAAATCTTCCATCTTATCCTCGGGGCTCCAGGTTACGTAGAAGTGGTCTGCGAGTGTATCAGCAAGGTCCTGGTCGGAGAGGACATCGTGGTAGAGGTCGCGGCCAAGCAACCACCCTCGACAGATTGCCTTGGCTTCCGGGGTGAGTGGCGGGTGACCAACGAGAGACCTTCCCTCGGCGTGGGAGGGGGCGTGAGGGTGGAGGAGGGACGCACCACACACGGCTGCCATCTCGTGTCGCTGCACACCCAACCCTTCCCGCATCGCCTTAACCTTCGCCGACTCCGGCCGCGCCTGCCGCCCCTCAACCCGCAAAGAAGAATACGCCGACAGGGGCACCAGCGTGGGCGGCAGCCCCTCGTCACCCCCTACCAGAATGGCCGGCAGCCCCTTCTCTCCCTCTACCAGCGTGGGCGGCAACCCCTGGCCACCCACCGCCGTCGCCAGCGCTGCCGCCATCATCACGGCCAGCGCCGGCAACGGGTGTGAGGAACGCATGGTGTTTTTTATGATAATTTACGTAAAAATTTGAAGATTTAAGATAATATGATAAAAAGGGCTGTTTAATAGAGGGAAAATGAGTCAATGGGGATGCTTGCTGCTCTGACTCGTAATATTATCACCATCATACCTCCCCAAAGTCATGATGATGATAATTATGATGATACTCATCACCATCATAATCATCGTCATCAACATCATCATCCTGATTGCTTTTCCCAACAAAAGACATCATCATCATCATAATACATACCTCTTTCCCCAACCGCCCCAAAACATCATCATAATCATCATCATCCAGACCGCTTTTCTCAAAAAAAAAAATCATCATCATCATCATCATCATTATCACTATGCAGAAAGCTTTTCTCGACAAAAGACATCACCATCATCTCCATCATCATCACCATCATCCAGAGCTCTTTTCCTTTCTAATCATCATGACTTTTTTATCTCCAAAGACATCATCATCATCATCATCATCACCTAAACCGGATAACTGGAAGGCTAGTCAAAATTCGTAATACTAGAAGTAGTAGTAAGTGTAGCAGTGGTAGTAATAGTGTAGTAGTAGTGGTCTTGTAGTGGTAATAGTGTAGTAGTGGTAGAAATAGTGTAGTAGTGGTAGTAATAGTATAGCAGTAGTAGTAGGCTAATAGTTTAGTAGTGGTAGCAATAGTGTAACAGCAGCAGTAGTAGTAGCGGTGTGGTGGTAGTGGTAGTATTACTAGTAACAGAAACAGTAGTAGTAGTAGTAGTAGTAGTAGTAGTAGTAGTAGTAGTAGTAGTAGTAGTAGTAGTGGTAGTGGTGGTGGTGGTGGTTGTGTAGTCAGCAGCAGCAGCAGCAGCAGCAGCAGCAGCAGCAGCAGCAGTAGTAGTATCATATCGTGTCGTTTATAAATGCCGACATGCGTCAGCCTTAGTCACCTAATGGAGGCTCCCCTTGCTGCTCAGTCTCTGGCAGCCTCCCTGTTCACTCCCTTATCCCTGAGGTCACACTCCATGACCTTGTTCCAGGTCTTTTTCAGGCTGCCTCTCGCAATCCTACCCCCGACGTTCACACTTCTCATCTTCCATCACAACACCGATACACTCCGGTCCCGTTCTTCCTCTAAACTCTACAGTCGTAATCCTAGTCCCCTCAGGCCTCGCATACAAAGATGCACTACACATCCATTTAATCACTGTAATTTTTGTAAGTTTGACCGAACGAGTATCCTCTTCCTTTGCTTCTTAGTTTCACCATCATACAGCATTACACTCCTAACACGTGCCACATACAATGATCCCTTAGCACTGAGGGAAAGCCCTCTTAGTGTCAGGAGAGGAAATAGCTCCCTGAACTTCCTCAAACCACTCCTTACCCTAGCCACAGAGCTCCAGCCCCACCTCCAGCACGTACCAGCCTCAAATAACAAAACTTTTCCACACACTCTACAGACTCACCAGCAAGATCAATCCATTCATGCCTGAAAATCTTTACGTGCTCTACTCGACACACCACACACACGAAATCAGCATTATCTCGCAGTCTCTTTCTAATACCAATACATCCTTTATGCACAAATACTGCACATGACGGAGTTACTTCCCTCACCCATGTGGCAAACTGCACATGTTCACACTGCCTCTGACATTACCACCCCCAGCCCTAGATATCGTCACTATTGTTTTATCCACATTTCCTGTCAAACCCTTGTGCCCCATTCCATCTCTCCATTTCGTAAACCGTTCCTCTGCCTCCCTTTCATTTGCAGTTACCAACACCAAATCATCAGCAAACATCAGCAAAGCCCCTGTGATGCAGTGGGGTACGTTGTGCGGTATGTAAAACCCCTGTGATGCAGTGGGGTATGTTGTGCAGTATGTAAAGTGCATGTACAATAATGCATGAGATAGAAAAGTGTTTGGAAGGGTATGCTGGCTTACTCTCTGCATTAGTGTCAAACTGAAAAGGGTCAGCAAAGAGGGATGGTCAAGATATCCTGATGGCTAGAGAAACAAACTCCGGCTCTCCCTATCACCAGTATTCCCACCCTCCTCGGGAGTACCACCCAGATTGACTGGTGCAACAGCCTACTCATGACAAGAATGTAAACAAAGAAAAAAAGCTGGTACTGGTAGAGTCTGCAAGGATACAGAAACGAAGAAAATGGTATTGGAATATTCAGTTCTGACAAAAACTAAGAAATAGGGCTGGAGGGATGTACAGTGATGCCTTTGTTATTGCGCACTTGGCTACTGTGTACTACCAATGCAAGGTGAAAATCTGCACCATTATCGTGCATTCTTCGGCTTAAAAAAACATCGTTATCGCGCACATGAGCTGGTTTTAGCCAACAATGATGGCGCAGTATCTGTGGCTTTTATCGCTTTGAGGGTTTTACAGGCTCAAGCGGTTAATCCCCGGTGGTGGAGATTCTGAGACCACTAACTCCCCCTCCCCCTAGCCTCAGAACCCTTTACCTGAAGCTTTGCTCTGGTCTTTCTATGGTACCTGTTCCTTCCTTATTGTGCCCTTTTCATCACCATCTATTAACCTAACCATGCCTACGTGTGCTTTTTATACTCAACAATATCTATGTATTTAGTGCGACATAAACTGTTGTAAAGGTGGAAATATGGGTATACAGCTGGGGTGCCTGATTAGAGTTAGGATAAATCCAGTAGGTTCTGTGCTTTTGTTATATCGCAATTTTGTTATCACGCACTGGGCTTGATACGAATTATACACGATAACCAAGAGATCACTGTATGATCATGAAAGGTTCCCGTTGTCTCTGTAATTGTAATGGTGAGAGAGAGAGAGAGAGTGCAAAAACGAAAATTACACAAACATATCTTGCATCAACATGGTCTTTGGAATGACCAGGAGTACAGGAGATGGAGGCAAAATGACAAACCTAATTAAAAAATAAATAAACAAATAAAATCAAAACCTGCATGACAAGGGCTTAGTTCTCTCTCAGCTTTCCAATCATCTAAAGTTTCACTATAACATGATCACTGAAACCCGAACAAAGCTGAATGAGACACAGACTCTGCATTTTGAAACCTCAGTTATATCCTGGACATTAATGAAGCTCCTACAAAATTCCATGGTAAAGCAGACTCGCCATTTTGAAACCTGCACAAGAACACTCCCTGTATCATAAACCATAAAAATATAAATACCTGAAGATTTGTTTACGATAAATGTTACTCCGACAGAATCAATACACTTGATTCGGTATTTCGAAACATTAATATGAAGCTTTGTTATTCAGCGCAGTTTTCTTTTCTTTAAGTTCAAAATTCAAATTGTTAATGAGCTGATATACTAAAACATATGATTAAGGGAATTCACTAACCATTTTGAAATCTGCACAAGAACGGTTTCGCCCCATCGCATCTTTCTGTGTACCAGAGTCCATCGGAGGCAGAGACCTTGGTGCACAGACGTTCACTGTGAGGTTGTTTGGCACCCCAGTTCGTGTACAGAGCTGACCAGTCGCTGGACCATCTGTACACTTCTTGATCCTGAATAAAAAAGTTTGAGACTATAAATCTTTGCTGGATGATGCTTCCCCCTCCACCTTCTACAGTGACGTATCTTATTGTATTACCTTCTACAGTGACGTATCTTATTGTATTCTGTTAACCTTCATATGGCTTTATCCAGTTTAGGAGGGACACTGAACTGGTAGAGAGGTCAGCTTGAATCTAATGACATTTGTTTCCTTATATTCTTGGTACCATCAGAGAGAGAGAGAGAGAGAGAGAGAGAGAGAGAGAGAGAGAGAGAGAGAGAGAGAGAGAGAGAGAGAGAGAGAGAGAGAGAGAGAGTATATACCTTTCGCCTTCGTAAACAGAACCCAAACATCAGGGAGCAGGGAGAGTCCTACACTACCTTTTCCAAGTTATTTTCCATTACGTCCTTACTTTAGATGTGACAGTAAAGATGAAAGAGGAGAACAGTAAGAGGGAAGAGATATCCGAGAGAGGGAGGGTAGTAACAGAAGGAGGACAGGAATGAGAGAGGAAATGAAATATGAGAAAGGAACAGAGGTGAAGGAAAGGGAGGGAAGGGAACTAAAAAGGCACTACCACTAGCTCAACTGAGGAAAATAAAAGTTAAACGTTATGCTACATGTATTCTAACCTCACCAATAACCAAGGAGACTCTTTCCTACCTCATTAACTGGGATTCAATTAATTTTACGCAACCACGACTTAGTATTCAAATTGTAAGAGTCTCCCAGTGCTGTCAGGCGGAAACAGCCAAATAATAATAATAATAATAATAATAATAATAATAATAATAATATTATTATTATTATTATTATAAGATTTCATCAGGATCATCGTCTAGACCTCTTTTTCCATCATATGACGGGGTGAAGCAGTGTCCATCAGAGAGAACCAGAAAAAAATATACAGAACAAGAACTAATTAAACTGTACTCAGTTCAATGGGCCACTCTCCCTATCACTCACCATTCAAGCCTCTGGAATCCTGACTCCACCTCACAGAATGGATACCCACACCTGTAGTAGTAGTAGAAGTAGTAGTTTTAGCAGTAGAAGTAGTATGGTAGTAGTACTGTAGTAGCATAATCCCGGTATAATACCTGGTTATAGTGCAGGCCAATCCAAGCATCGATAACTCCAGTCTCTAGCAGCAACACCCACAGAGATGCTGCCTCTGACACTGAATTGGCTGAGGCAAGGTGACCGCCATCCAGCCTGCACACTGTTTCTCCTTCCTGTAATGTATGGCAAGGTTAGGTTAAATCTGATTAGGTTAAGCTAGCCCTATTTCTCCCCTTCCCTCACCAAACTCTCTATTGCAGACACGGCTTCCCCTTTCTGCAGTATTACAAAGGTTAGGTCATTTTAGGTCCTGTTAGCTTGGATCAGGTTAGGTTAGGATACGTTTGATGTTACTTAGGAATGACGTCTTTCATACTTTAGTCTTTCAGTCTCCAGGCGGTTTATTTAACTAAGGAAAGCTCTTTTGTACCGAAGTGATTAATGAGGCTGGAGCGCGGCAGCTAAGTTCCTGACGGCCTGTGCTTGTATACCTCTACCTCTAACCTTCCCCATTCGAAACGTCGTTCTTAAACTGAATAGATTTGCCTGGAGAGAGGAAGAATGAAGTAAAGAATATGCCTTCTTAGTGGCGAGGATAAATACTTCCGTTGCATGTAACACCCTCACCTCCCAAGACGCAGGCGAAGTTACAACGCGGTAGCACTGTCCAGCAATATTGGTGTAGTTGATTCCGGAAGCTTGGCAGGAGGGTCGAGGGGTGGGGCTGGTAATGCTGGGATCTGTGGAATACATTTACTCGTAAGCACGTGCAGTAATGAACGCTGGCCTACTATTCCACTGTGTCCACTTCACATTTGGGTATGTCTGTCACACGAGTTACTGACGTATCATATAAAAGAAAATCACTTATATGCAGGCAAACATGCCAAGCCTCTCTCAGCTTGGGGATATTAGCCAGCAGAGAACTTTGAATGGAAGTAGAGGTGAAATTATAGTTAAAGTATTCTCCTCTATTGAGCGTTAAATATAGATGACTCCCAACACTGAGGGGTCCCGCTTGTAAGATAATACAGAACATCCAGTGGAAGTTATGACAGTTACAAAAAAACTACTGGGGTTGCATAAAATCATCATCATCATCCTTTTCCGCAGATGATGGGGTGAAGTTGGATCCAGACACCAGGAAAATGAAAGTAAAAATATCAACAATAATAATCATAACTAGTAATAATAATAATAATAATAATAATAATACATAAATAAATAAGGGAATTATCAATATCCTGTCCACTGAAAAAGCGGCAGTAATTAGCTGGTTACCATCAATTCTGAGACGTGAAACTATGGGCACTGAATATTGTTACACGTCACCACGATACCTAATGAGGCAATGACTGATGACTTTCAAAACCCACTAATGTGATGTTCAAAATTCAACAAACATTTCAGAATACTGTGCAAAAATTTCATAACTGTTCAACTGAAAGGTAGAATGATTATCTTGCACCCTCCTGTGCACTCGCGACCCACAGTTCCAGTTCACCCTCTTCTCCTATGCCTGAATAAAGGAAAATCTTGACTGGAGTTTCACACTAAATAGAGAAGTTACTGGGTCCTTCATCTCCACTTTGCCTAGAGTTTCGTCCCTTCGCACCTTATTTCACCATATCTTTTCCACAGAAATCTTCGCAACTATACTGCTTTTACTTTAGCTTGGCCTAAAATTACCAACTCTCTATCTTGAATGCATAGTTGTAACAAGGGATAACAGTTTAACATGGTACTACTCATTAAGAAGAGCTGGGGAGAGTGTGTAGAGTCACATCACTGTCTTTTTCTGCAAGTAAACCACGTGATAAAAGCTGTTAAAGAAAATAAGGCATCTAGGTCAAGTTACGGCATCGCGTACTATAGTATTGATCTACTGTCACAAATATGTATTCAAGATGGAGAGACATCAATCTGTGGGCAAATGAAAGAGAAAGGAGTATAGTTCAAAGATCTTTTAGACCACAGGGGTAACAGTGCTATTGCAAACTGTTTCTCATACGAATATAGTCTATCAAAGCTTCAAACTACTGCCTTAACACCTACAACTGAAAGACTTATTTTAAAGTAATTTTCTGCTGCCATTAAAATTTTTTACTAGGACAGGGAGAGCCATTTCTAACTAGCGAGGTTAGACACAGCTGTCGTTTACCTAAGTGCAAGATCTCTCCCCTAATCTTAATAAAGACAACTCGAGATAAGACAAATACAGAAAGATAAAGAAAAACTGCGCCATCGCACTGAAGGCAAAAATTATACAATATGTGGCTGCAGCTTCCCTCCAGCAGCTTCCCTCCAGCCAGGGGTTGGTTTGAAGGGTACTCAGAAACCGTTCCTCATGAGTGTACAGCCAGAAGAATGAAATGTGGCTATGTGGCTTCAAGCTTCGTGACTAACCAAACAATTATCCTTTCAACAGTGGTATTATATTGCAGCAAAGTAAGAAAGCTAGCAAGACTGCATTACCGATGAGAGTAAATTATGATAAAAAGAGAAAGGCTGAGAATAAATGTGAATGTAGCTGATTGTTGAGGGTGATGCAACACTGCGGCAAGAGGAGAGAAAGACTAAACATGACATCCTCCCTACGAACTTTGACAAAATATATGCTAAATAATAGTGAGAGTGATGTTACGTTGTGGCAAAAAGGGGGAGAATTACAGCATATATAGTTTCTGTTGTTGTAAATCGAGAATGAATGTGATGAGACTGCGAAGTGGCAAAACAGGGGGAGGGGGACAGAGGCAAAAGTTTCGACACTGTGACAAGGAGACGGAGATTTAAAAAAAAAAAAAAAAAATACGAACTTGGAAAGAGAAAGAGAGAGAGAAAAATTATTCAGTATAGATAGTTATGCAAGATTACAGCAAAGGATGACAGAGTGAGAGCAAAACAGACTGTAATATCGTAAGAGGGAAGCAACACTGCAGGAAAGCGTTAACCACAAACCAGTTGGCCGCTGACAGATGTATCCCTGTGGTAGATGGCACTTGTTTTTGTTACTGCTTACAATGAAGCATGAGGGAAATTGACGAAACAGTACATTATCACAAAGTAGGAGGGCTGGAAGCAATTATATTCTGTTATTGACAGTACTGTGTGAAAAATGAAGTAAGAATGACTGAGCAAGAAAAATCAAATGCCTTGGTGTTATACTCAGTGATGCTACACTCAAATAACGTCAGTAAAATTAAAAGCAAGCAAGACTGAGGAGTATGTTATCACTGTCAAAAACCCATGCAAAAGAGTGATGCTATATTGTAGCAAAGTGAGAGGACTGGCAGCGGTTAAGTTCGTTATAATGGACTGGAAAACACGCACAGAAACATAAGTAATGTTAAACTGTGACAACATATGCAAGACTGAACACAAATCATGCTGTGTTACTGCGGAGACAAAGAGAAAGGGAGAGAAAAGAATAAGGAAGTGATTAGATGGAACGGGGTACAAGGTTGAAAGTAAACACAGATAAAACACAAGTGATGATATCTAGGGCAATAATATCGAAGCAGAGGGAGTGTGGCCATGTATAGTTTGCCACAATGGTGTGGGAAGTAACTCCATCTTGTGCAGTATTTGTGATAAGTGAGTGCATAAGTGATATACAGTAGTAGTAGTAGAGGAAGGCTGCAAAATAATGCTGATTTCGTGTGTGCAGTGAGTAGGGGAGAGCATCTAGAGGCATGAAAGGACTGAGCTTCCTGGAAAGTCTCTTGAGCATGGAGGAGTTTTGTTATTTTGAGGACATGTTATGTGCTAGAGGTGGGACTAGAGCTCTGTGTCTAGGGTAGGGAGTAGTTGGAGGAGGTTCAGGGAGCTGTTGCCTCTCCTAACACTGAAT